>CM031581.1:15360651-15514744 GCA_018467065.1 Ephestia elutella
CGATACTGGAAGTATCACTTAGCGTAAGGGACATTTTTGGCCAAAATGAGTTATATAAATATTCGGATTCAGAATTTTCTGCTCTATCGATTGGTGTAAGTAGAATTCTTCTATCGTGAAAAAAATGTCCCTTACTTTACTTATTTCCAGGCTGTCTAGAACGATTATTGCCAAAAATATTGATGTAACAGATATCAATATTCTTTTCTTTCAAGCAGAATAAAGTAAGTAGCCTTAAAACATTTATTTGACACTTACAATATACCGTAAACTGCTGCAACTTATCCAACTATACACAAATTTGCCTATTTCATTTGAATTGCGATATATCGCATTCGCTTGCTTTATTCTCGTTTTCTACCATTCTGTAGTAACTATTCATTATTTGGGCAACATATTTTTCATTTTTTATAATTGTAACTCCTTTAATACTCTGTCAGTTGTGCGACAAAGATCGGTGGGTGAGGCAGCATTTTTTTTGCGCTCCAAAACTTTTGAATTTTAACTATTAAAAAGCTGTGTTTTCGCACAGGATTAACTGCCTAAGGTAGGATAATATTGTCTTCTTCTAGTATTACTTGTTTTTTTACGCAAAAGATTGTTTTTTGTCAAAAAAAACTTAGAAGGCAATCATGTGTAGTGTTTTGAAAACTTGAGTGACATAACTATGCCTGGGTCTAGGGTTGTCAAATTTTGTTAACAAGCTTTTACTCGCAGCTTCACTCGCGTGAATCTCGCTAACATTATGCTTACAAATTTATTTTAGAATTTGTTTCCTCTAGTTATATTAGAAGTGGTCATTGTAAATTTGTAAAACAATATTCAAATATTTTTTGTAGAAATAATTGTAAAAGAGATTCAACACTTTGTATACTCTTCTTTTATACTACAATCAAAAATTAAGATTATTAATAATTGTTGAATAAAATGATGAGACATTATTACCAAGAAGCATTAAAATTGTGATTTTTTAATGAAAGTAGCCATCTGGTTTTTTTCTTTTATAAAAAAGTATTAATAATAATCTGTGTTCTTTTGGACAACCCTATAGTCAACGACATTTTTGTATGGAAAGTCTGTAGAACCTGCTACAACTTGGCCTAGTAGCTGTAATAAAATAATGAGACAGTATATTAAACTGATTAAATTGGCAGGGACAAGTAGGTTGTCGCATGCATATGTAAAAAAATTAACGGAAACGATAAGTACAATAAGTATCGAATTATCCTTCTAGGCAAACTTGTGTCTTTTACATACAACTTTGCCTACGACTTTGAGCCCTTGTAATTCAGAAAATTGGTGGAAATTAATAAGATTTGGGGTCTCAATAGCAAGCCATTATGTCTGTCTTCCATTTAAAAACAATTGAAAGTCAAAATTATGAATAGGTTCCGAGAAAATCGCAAAAAACGTCAAATTCCGTGCAAAGTTGCAGCAGTTTACGGTATTAAAATTCATAAAGTTTTATTAAACTGTACCATACTTCATTTCGCACAAAAGTACATTTTCAGACTAGTCCCTTACATTAAAATGATTTAAAATATCAAAGTTTGTTTGCCCCTTACCCTAAATTGCTCATTTAGTATCTTAAATAATTAAGTAAGATACGTTAAAGTAGTATTAAATAAGCAAACTTAAAATCTAATTTAAATGTTTCTTAAATTCTACACAAAGATCGTCGCATGCCAGATACGAGTACATCAAATTGCTGTTAGATGCTCGTACATCAGTTTCTCGCTTTGAAAGTCTCATCGCCGGGGTTAGGGTAATGGACAGCACCAATTTGGCTCTACTGGGTTCTCCAATTTTCGAAATAGCTATTACCTCGTATATTAGAGATAAGTTGACATCTTTTTCAGCCATGCAAGAAAGCCTAAAATATCTCTCCTCGCATGTGGCTTTAGTGTTACTCCGCAATTGTTTTGTGATTCCCCGTATGACATATTTTATAAGAACAAGTCCGGTGTGGCCTTTTCCTCAGAAAATGAATCATTTTGATGATGCGGTGAAGTCGTCATTGGAATCCATGTTAAATGTCCATTTCGCTGAAAACCAATGGGTTCAGGCTTCTTTACCTATACGTCATGGTGGACACGGCATTGGTCGTCTGTCAGAGGTATCTCTACCGGCTTTCTTGGCGTCTTCTCATGGTGTAATCAATCATGTCACTAAATTACTCTCGATTAACGGTGACGGGTTGATCTTACCCTATGTGAGTGAGGCTTTATCAAGCTGGTTTTCTCGGTGTCCGAACTCCTGGTTGTGTACAAACTCCTGGAGAGATATGACCGTATCAGCCCACTCATAGACAATATAACACCCGTTGAACAAGCAGGCTTCCGAAGCGGTCGAAATTGCACAGACCAAGTATTGTCTCTCACAAGCCATATAGAATCAGGATTCCAAAAAAGACAAAAAACCATTGCCGTCTTCATAGATCTCACAGCGGCCTATGATACTGGCTGGAGACAGGGTCTGATCTGCAATCTAATGCATGCAGTGCCTTGTAACAAAATTGTTGGATTAATTAATAGCATGCTGAGCAATTCAATTGTTCAATTGTTTCTGCTCGTCGAGCTGTTCATCAGGGAGTGTTAATGCCAACTCTTATGTATGGTAGTGAAAGTTGGGTATGGCAGAAACATAATGAAAGTAGAGTGAATGCGGTTGAAATGAGAGCATTAAGAAGCATGTGTGGTGTAAGTTTGAAAGATCGAATTAGAAATATTGATGTTAGAGAAATGTGTGGAATGAAAGAGGATGTAGTGACCAAAATTGAAAAAGGAATGTTAAGATGGTTTGGGCATATTGAGAGGATGGATGAAAAGAGATTGACGAAAGGTATTTATAATGCAGAGGTGAATGGAAGTGTTGGTCAAGGTCGACCTCGAAGAACGCACTCCAACCAGATTGCGGACCTCCTTAAAAAGGGAGATATTAGGAGCACCCATAACCGGAGAGCATGTATGAAGAGAGTGATGAGTGTAGAGGAAGCAAGAGAGATCTGTAAGGATCGTAGTAGGTGGAAATCGCTAGTCTCTGCCTACCCCCACGGGAAAAAGGCGTGATAATATGTATGTATGTATGCTGAGCAATCGTGAATTCATAGTCCACCACGGAGATACACGCAGCCGAATACGAACCCTTAACAATGGCCTGCCTCAGGGGTCAGTTTTGGCCCCTCTGCTTTTTAATCTGTACACTCACGATATCCCGGTAACCCAGGCACAAAAATTTATATACGCTGACGACATAGCCATTGCTAGCCAACATACCACCTTTAAAGCCTCGGAAAAAATCTTAAATGATGATCTAAAACTGCTTGAATATTATTTTGCTAAATGGCGCCTCATACCGAATGCCCTTAAGACAGAGATATCGACTTTCCATCTTAATAACAAGGAAGCGAGGTATGAGCCAGTAGTTGAGTTCGCAGGTGCGACCCTTAAGTACAACCCGACACCTAAATACTTGGGCGTGACTCTGGATCGCAGTCTTACATATGCTTCACACATGGACAAGCTGGGAAAGAAACTTCAGACACGCAATAACATCCTCCATAGGCTGACCGGAACCACCTGGGGCGCAAGCGCTGATGTGCTTCGCACAACATGCCTTAGCTTGGTCCACTCTGCGGCCGAGTACTGCGCGCCAGTCTGGCTCAACTGTGCCCACACAAATCGGGCCGACGACGTGCAGCTTAATCATGCTATGAGGTGCGTGTCTGGAACCATCACATGCACCCCGACACAATGGCTACCAACACTTAGCAACATAGCTCCCCCACATCTGAGACGGCAAATGGCGTTGTGCAGAGAGACGAAGAAGATCCTGTCGAGACCTGATTTACCAGTCTATAATAACTTAAAACACCCCCCACCTCATCGTTTAAAATCGCGCCGACCGCCTTACTTCACTGGCCCTGAGCTTATTAACAGCCGGTTCGACGTGGAACAGAGTTGGAGACAGGAATGGGACGACAACACCCCTAAGAATGTTGGATCCGACATCCAAATTACCTGGGTTCTCGCTACCCCGTAGACTCTATTGCCAGCTCAATAGGTCAAGGACCAGATGCGGTCGAAGCCGAGAGTAGGTACATGCACAAGTGTGGATGGAGAGCGTGGTGCGAAGCGGTGGTGGCCAAGTGGTAATGACACCCGCCTGAGGTCGGATAGGACCCGGGTTCGAATCCTACCTGTGTCACATGAGTTTGTAGACAATCTGACTCATGTATGGTAGTTTTCTCATAGACCACCACCTGCTTCCGGTGAAGGAAAACATCGTGAGGAAACCTGCACATTGGCTGACTATTTAGTTTACTAGTGTGTATACGGCTACTGCCACTAGAGGGCGGTAGTCGTAAAAGTCATGTCAGATGCCTTTAGGCGACTTGAATAAAATCTGACACCAGTGTTAGTTTGTTGACACACTCGAAAAGAAGAAGAATGCCATACGAATAAATAAATAAATATAATCATCAAGTGGTTTTATTATTAAACTATAAAATAGTCCTATGTTATTAATAATAGGTTTAAAACATAAATTTTTAACACAAAAACAACTCCTTAACAGTAAAATAACAAATATCCTTCTTAGATATTTGCCGTTTACCACATTTTGTATGACGTTGCGTAGAAAATTCAGTATTGTAAAGGACAAGTTGTGTTTTTTTTTTAATGTAAGGAACACGCTATCTCCTAGTCTGCTTGGTTTTTATAAACTAAAGATTTATAATAAGAAAGAATGGCCAAATCTAAGAAACTTTGCCCTAGACACCAATAAAATCGGACAATTTCCTAAAAAGTTATAGGCAAAATTAAAGAAAAAAAATGTTTTTTGGCTTTCCTGTAAAATCTTGATTTGTCCTTTACGCTAAGTGATACTTCCGGTATCGATGTGGTGGAACGGTAAGTACTGGCGTTACTACATATGTATTATTTCTTCTAATCTCTTCGGACGAAGCCTTCGCATAATTAGGATAGAACTTCACTTCAGGTAAGTTCGTTTAATCTATAAGTAATTTGAAGTGATTGATAACACTTTTATTTAACTCTATCAGTGTTAGCTAATAGTAATAATAATAATTATAAATTTAAAGTGATTGATAAATCTTTTATTTAAATAAAATCGGTTGTATCAGCTAACACTGCTATCAGCAACCACTTCAACAACAACCGATTGAGCTGAAATTCTCTAGTTATGTAAACGTTTAATTTAGTTTGGATGAGAATGCACTATTTTGAAAAGGATAAGGTGCACACAGGATCGGCTCCCAAAATGTCAAAAACGTCAATTTCACACTATTTCACTTTCGCAAAACGTCATTATCGCTTATTGTGATTCAAGTTAAAAAAATCAAAATATAGAAAATCCAGAATGAAATGTCGTTTTGAAAGTGACATTTTGCGGAACTGATGTTTTGAGAAAAGACGTGGTGCGAAAATGAGCTCTTGCGAAAGTGACTTTCCGCGTCAAGACCAAATAATTGTCTTGCATTTAATGTCTCAAGACCTCCCCGGTGCTCCCATGCTTGTGCCAAAAATTAAATTATTGTGGAAATTTTATATTTTAAAGATATATTTGTTCAACAACTACCGAGGGGTGGTACTAAAAACATCGCAGCCGTATGTAGCGATCTATCACGCTTCACGCATCTAGTCAGTAAATTGTGGTGAGTTATGGCCGTGTAATGCCGGCTAAATGTTCGCGCTTGCTCTTTATGTAAGTCACTCACGCATGCAACAGACTAAAAATACAGAAGTGTCATGCGTTTTTTTTAAATCCATCCACAACGATTGAGACCCAATCCACCCCAATCATAGAATTGAAGACGATCTAGAGACCTAGTATAAAACGTCCGTTCTTCTTCACAGTAAATTTGATCCGCTACTGAATGTACGGATCTTCTTCTCTTCTACGGATTTTTATTTTGATCTTGATACGATTATCTTCCCACCATCTTTTTGATGTCCCACTAGGATTTGACAAAAGCTTCGTCTTTAGTTTGTCTTCTTTTCATCTAGCTCCGTCTTGGGTGCCCTTTGTTTCGCTTAAAATTTTTGTCTCTAATTTCACTTCGCCGAACCTTATTGGCCTAAACATGTTATGCACAATTATTGTCTCGCCTAATTGATGTTTTTGCACAGTAATAATTTAGCCTAATAATGATTACATGCAATTTTTGAGTCTCTATTATTAGATGTTCTAAAATCGTTTGGCTTTTAATTTTTTACACCTAACGATATCCTCGTATAAATTTGTTTGAGACAATTATTACTTACTATATCACTTCTTATAATTATAACTAATTGAATATTAGTAAATTTAATTATTACTATTAGTACTTTCTTACCGGCATGGGTACTGTGACATGTCTATCACAGAAGTGCCGGAGATAAGGACAGGCCAGTCTGTCGTCAATCATTTTCAGAATGATGTGAATGATGTAATGCACTACTAATAATAATTCCTAAAAATCTTCATAAGTCACAGATCCGACTTAGAGCACCCCGACTTCACGTGGCTCAAGTTTGCCCTATACTAGAGTGTTATTCCTTCGCGCGGAACCAGAAGCTCGCGAAGGAGGTCCTGAGAGAAATGAGGGCACGAGGCCGAACCGCAGCGAGGGGGGGAGGTGGCGAGCGAAGCGAGCCGGCGACCTCTCGAGCGTAGCGAGGTCGAGTGCACGAATGAATCGAAGGGCCGACGGAGCGAGTCTTCTGGTGGAGCCACCCAGAAATACTTGCATGCTGCATGCTTGCTTGCTGCATGCCTGCTTGCATGCTGCATGCTTGCATGCTGCATGCTTGCATGCTGCATGCTTGCTTGCATGCTGCATGCTTGCTTGCATGCTGCATGCTTGCTTGCATGCTGCATGCTTGCTTGCATGCTGCATGCTTGCTTGCATGTGGCATGCTTGCTTGCATGCTGCAGGCTTTCTTGCATGCTGTATGCTTGCTTGCATGCTGCACGCTTGCTTGCATGCTGCACGCTTTAGTTCACATGCCTAATATAACTTTCTTTTACTTCTCGACATTTATCAAACACAAATCCATCTTGTTTAATTTTAGTCCCCTATTAGATTTAAATACTTTGTAATAATTATCAGAAATTATTATAACAGAAATAATTAGGTGTTACAATTTTGTGCTTAATTGCTTTGTACGAAATATTAATTAGTATTTGTGAATATTAGAAATAATCAATTATTAGGCCTAATGACTTATTTGGAAAGTAAATATACGGCGATAAAAACTTAGGCGAATCAAAAATAGGCTAAACTAAATTAGAATTCATAAAAATGTACGAATGAATGTTGTACTAAAAGTTTGTGCACCAAACTACATTAGGAGTACAAAAAATTAGGGGAAACAATAGAGACCCCTCCGTCTTACTTACTTACTTACTTACTTACTACTGCGGCGCAGCGACCCGAAGTGGATCTCGGCCTCCGTCACGAGATGACGCCATTTTTTGCGGTCTTGCACCAATTCTCGCCAGTTTTCCCCTCTGAGGCTCTGTAGGTCTTTCAGAACCTCATCGCTCCAGCGGTACCTGCTCTTGCTCTTTTGTCGGCACGATCCTCTTCCATTCTCTCCACATGTCATGATACATTTTATACTATTTTGAAATTGTTGGACATCAACATTACAAATATTATAATTTTTCCACGATCAAGAGATTGCATGAGGTAATGCGCTATCTATTGTAAAAGAAATTGTTATCTAAAACGCCGTGAATGAAGCTTATAACATTTTTTTTAAAATATCTTCTACTTCTTATCCCATTGTACGAAATATTGAGTATTGAGTACGAATCACTACATTTTATGTGGTCTTTCCTATTTTTTATGACCCGCTGTTAACTAACTGCAAGCTACAATTGTTTTTGACCAGAAATTAGCTACAGACACTGAATTATCTGTGCTCTGCATTAAGTCTCCGATAAGTGTCATCTTTTTGCTCATATCAAGTATAAATTTCTACATAAAGTTCTTTCTGAGCATCGATTATTCTAGTATTTTACACCCTGTGGACTCACGCCTTCTTTTTTCTTTGTCAAAGAACTATAAGCCTTTGTTGAAAGCTGTTCATACGACATAGACATAATAGATATAGACACGTCTTCTTTGTGCAGCGCGTTATCTACGCCAAAATAAGCCGATCACTCAGTGCGCATCTTCATGCTACGTAAACAAAGGGTGGTCATGGCGCATAGATGTTTAATTACTAAATGTGTCATGGATAATTGCAAAGTAACATAATATGAACAAAAATAATTTCTTGCCAAAATAAAGGTTGATCTAATCGGATTTATGAAGACATACCATTAAAATATTTTGCTCACCATATAATTTTTTCGTACCTACTGTAAAAACAAATAGGTACTTATTTTATTTTAAACTATCATGCTTTGGACATATTTTGACTACACTTGGTTATTATAATGTTAGACGATATATGAAAAAGTTACATTAAAAATCCATTTAGACACGATTATGACTTAACATTAGCAGAATCATTAGCAAAATCAATACCAAGGTGACAAAATAAAACACTTCATTTATACACCCCGTTGCTCACCTCCTGAGGGACTTGAGGATAAAACCAAGAGTAAATATCGTCTACCCAGATTAAATTCTACACGTGTATGAAATTACATCAGAATCCACTCAGCGGCTGGAGCGTGATTGACAAACAAATATATACCACCCAGCTCTCTATTCTATTTAGCTTCCTCTGTAAGGGAATCAGTAATTATATAAGAATAATATATATATGAAAATAAATAATAAACATGAAAAAAAAATAGGAACATTATTTAATACAAGCTTTTGACCGCAGCTTCGCCGGCGTGAATTTCCCCACGAGAATTTTTGTCGGGATGAAAGGTATTCTATGCCCTTCTCAGTACTTCTAACTACAGTCTGTCTATCAGTCTGTCTGTTCTGTATGTCTAGTGTGTTGTATTAAGTCGTGAAATTAAATGATGCGCCACTGGTATGCATGTAGCAACCCTATATAGTGTAACTAAAATTATTTTGATACTAGCAGTTTGTTTTGGTTTGTTCAAGTCAAGTGAGTTAATAAATAAGACACATTATACAGTAATATTGTTTCCGTTTTATTTACAGTAGGTACCTCTGCTTATGAAAAGTTTTACAAAACATTTTTAATCCAGAATACATTTTTTATAGTTAAAATACTAAGATTGATTACTTTCACTCATCATCGGATTCCAAATATTCAACTGCAAGAAACGTTCCGTTGCCGTTTTCATCAGCGGCACCGTCATCACTACAGCTGCTGTGTCACAACTGCTGCTATCATCACCTAAGCGAACAATCAATTCGTCTATATCTAGATACAGGGAACGTACTCGCTCATAGTACTCTTTTTTAAGCGTCTCAACGTAATGGCAGCAGTTTTTCCATATTCAGATGTAATGCTGTTGAAGGCCTCTTCAACAAGTTGCTTCGTCGACCATCCGCCTAACTGTACTCTTTGGTTTTCCTAAAAAAAAGGAATAAAAATTGTAATAGAATAGAAACAAGAACTTATTTACAAGAAACAAATAATTCAAATTCAAAGTTGGTAGAAAACCCGAATAGACTTGTACCATCATAATGTATCAAAAATTAATGATCATACTACTACTACATATACATACATACTATAATATGACCTATTTACAATTTCAGTCTAATCTAAAAATGTACAATGTAAACAATACCTTTTTCTTTTAAAAATCGTAAATTCAGTATATTTGTAACTTCAGGTAGATTAAAAATTAACAAAAACATGATTACGTACCCATAATACATGATGTTCGCCCATAAACATCTATGAAATCTCAAAAAATTCGTACAGTCTTGCACTCCGCAAAACATCGCTGGAAAACTTTAAAAATCAATTCCCGTGTGCGACTCCGATTTACTTTACTAATTTTTCAAACTTGTCTGCGTAGTTTGGTCTTAATTTATTGCAGTTTAATCAAAACAATAAAAATACAAACGAAAAACAATTCAATATTGTTGACAGCATTGACAACTGATGTACATACGTTTGGTGTTGCCAGACACATCATCAATGTCAGTTCCTCGAACAATAATGTCAGGACTTTCTAGACAAACTGTATGTGTATGCAAAATTTCAGAAATATTGTTTTAGTAGTTAAAGCGTGAAGCGGTAACAAATAAATACACAAACTCACGTTCGCATTTATGATATTAGTTAGGATTTTAGTGTCAATTTTTACTATGCAAAACCTTTACAATTTTATTGGGTTACTAACTAGAGTAAAATTTCGATTTTCTCCATGATTTTGTGAGCTTAGAATTTATAAAGAAGGAGACAAAATAACCTACTCTTTTCGGTACTTTATTTTTTTATATCAATAAAGTTGTGGCGAAATGCAATATGGCGTCTTTGATTCCAATTTTGAAATGCGCAGTACAGTTTCATTTGAATCGCATCCAGTTATTTACATATTCATGTGAAGGTGGAAGGCAGTTGTTTAATTTAGCCATTGATTGCCCATTGCCTAGGGTGGATCCCCTTACATGCGCCAGGATGCATAAAGGGTGTTTGTTTTTACAAAATGTTTGATTTTAGGGTGCATAATTACGAAAGACGTATTTGAATTAAATCTTAATTGAATTTGTCTCTCATTTGAGTTGAGATTGTGTAATGTTTTATTACTTTAATAAGTGGTTTGGAAACACCCTGTAGTTTGAAGGGGTAAATTAATATATTGATGTAACTGTAATGGAATCTTTATAATTTTATTAGGTAATTTATCAAAGCTTTGATATGTCAAGTATAAAAAGAATTTTAAATATTAACATTTCTGATGGTTATCGGTGAATTATATTGCTTTATTATTTTATTTCAAAAAAAGGTTTAAATATCCATTAGTCTACACTTACTACCACCCTTTTGTTGAGCAAATATACATACTTTGGAGGCATTATATATTCAACAGTTTATACAGAGTTGCAAGATATAACATAATAATGTTATTATTATTATATCGTATTACTCTGGTGGCATGGTGCCACAAGCCATTATATCCATACTTCCATACTAATATTATAAATGCGAAAGTTTGGATGTGAGTTTGTGAGTTTGTGAATTTGTGAGTTTGTGAGTTTGTGAGGATGTTTGTTACTCAATCACGCAAAATCTACTGGACGGATTTCGATGAAATTTGGTACAGAGGTAGATAATGACCTGGAATAGCACATAGGCTACTTTTTATCCCGGGAAAAAGCACTGTTCCCGTGGGAAATTCACGCGGGCGAAGCCGCGGGCAAAAGCTAGTTACCTATATACGCTTTCACTACTAAGATCAAAATCAATAGGATATTATGCCTTTAAAAAGGATATACAGAGCAATGGCCATTTTTTCAATTGGTCCGGAATGAGGTAAATACAGTGGGCTACATAAAAAAGTGTTACATTTTATAGTGAATCGTATTTCAGGTACTTTTCTTTGTGGCCTTACTATACATAACACCTAACACGCATTAACAACATTTATTTTAAAATCTGTTTATGGACGGACAGAATTGTTCAGAAATTTCGTCTTTCTAATTTTCTGGCCAGTGGCAAAATTCCAAATTAAAATGCTTGCTTTTATTAAACAGTCATATCCCAACTAAATACCGTACTTTGAGTGAAGTCCCCATAGACACAGTAATAGGAGGGAGTTGGTCTAAGTAAAAAGAGATTAAATAAAATAATAATTAAGTACATAATTTTTAAAGTATGAGACAGCTATAAATAAGAAAAGTTAGTTGAAATGGTATGAGATGCCTAATTATGAGGAAATTTGAAGAATTATAAATGTAAATTTATACTTGATTAAGAGGAATCAAAGAATTGAGTTCATTCAAAACTGCGACTGACATTGAACAACGAAACTTTAACAAAAAATTAAATATCTTGCCTACGAAATTGAGTATTTTTTACATGCAATAGTTTTTTAAATCTTGCTCGAGTTCTGCAAATTGTAGGTATCACAATTAAAAAAAAACTAATGACTCTAAGAGCATCACGAGCAAAGTAATTTCAACACTATCTTACGTTTTAAAAGTAATTTTGCTGTAAATCTTAACATATTAGTCATGATCCTAACATATATAAATCGCGCTGTAGTTCCATTTGCATGTTATATATGCGGGAAAAGGAGAGCTAGTGAAACACACGACTGCGTTAATATGGCTGGTCACTTAGACATTAAAATTTCTCAGGATTTTTTACAAAAGGAAGCAAATAGGTAGCAATTATTGAACATACTCTCAGTTTCAGGCGCCACAGCCATTCTGAAGGTGACTGATTTCTGACGAGAGTGGTGCAGTACTCACACACATACGTGACAGATAGATGGCGCCACAATACATAAGATCATTCCGCTACCGCTTAAAAATTGTACGATCAGGGTTGCAACACAATGGCGTTGGCATAATTTCACGCGCCGTCGACGTTGCCGCCTGTTCAATAATAAGTACCGTGTTTACACGTAACCTTTGTTGTATAGACAGATTAATTCCCTCTGCATATTGTGAGGTTCAGCATCGCATATTTTATCTTCAGTGCCTAGTAAATTATACCACGCTATAAGTATATAGAGCAAGTATATAGAGAGGAATCTCCATTAAACTCCTCTCTTTCACCAACGATGTAGAGCTCGTAGCTCCTAAATAAAAAAGAAGATTTACCTAGATAAATCCGTATTTAATTTAGTATTTTTCAATGCATACAATTTTTCACAACTTATCTGCTTATGGGGTAGATTTAGGACATTAAATCTAGAGGTTTTATTATTTTAACAAATAAATTAGTTGGAAATAAAACATCTAAAGAACAATCATAGAATTTATTGAATAAAAAAGACTGATATCTTTACTTTCTGAATTAATAGCAAAACCTATTCTGCGAAAAATATTGTCATACAAAAATATCCGTTGCCACATTTTTCCTAAATGAATTTTTATCAAACCACAGTGGTCAATGCTGAAGAAAATATTTAAATCCCAAAGTACACATTGCCACATTTTTCCATCATAAGTCTTCGTGAAACCCCAATTTTTCCAAGTATGTCCTACAAAAGGGCGGTGAATGATTGTCCTCGCGTCAAAGTTGTCTTCCGGGACAGGCTGTAATCTTTAGATAAAATACTTTTATTGATAAGTGATTGATGTGTTTCATTTTGAGGGGACATTTTTAATTCGTTGTCGGTCTAGTGTGAAATTGAGACAGTGTGCGAAGGAGATTAAACATTCAAGAAACAGAACGCTTTGCATTTTATTTATGTTTCTACTAGTTATGCCCCGTGGATTCACTCTCAGGAATTATTTCTATTATTATTTTTAAATTTTATATCTGTTTTTTTTTTCATAAAATATGGGTTTGCTCTTGACCACAATCTTGCCCGAGGAAAGAGATGAGGTCTACGGTGTATTTGGTTTTTAATTATTGTTTTATTTGTGTTATCTTGTAATTTCAGACATATATAATTTAAATTGTTTATTAATGAATAAACTATGAACTTTAAAAGGAATTACATACTAATTTCTACTTTATTCAGTCGTTTATAACTAATAATATCGTATTCTGTAAATGATATCATACATACTTACCTTTAAAGTAACCATAAACAATGGTATTTTATCATCACGTTAACGAATAAACTTTTACTACCATTAAAATACATCAATATTCAAATTTCTTCTTCTATCTTTTATATTCTTGATTGACACGTCGTAGAAAAACTTAGAACAAGAGAATAAAACAGCTTTGAATGTAAAATCATCAATCAATCGAAATTTCTCATTATGATATGCATTTAATAGGGAGACTGCAGCCGGCGAAGGGAGCAAATGACAAATGACAACCCTCGTTTATCTTCCTAACTGTCAACTGAACCAATCAACACACGTGTAGACTTCCCTTATAATCTGCAAAGTCATTTGCGCTTTGCAAAATATTATCCAGTACAAATCTTTAGGATAACACCAAAATTCGACGGCAAAATTAAATTTGCCGATCCATTCGTTCCGTCCAGTGGGAAATGACCCATGAAAATGATTAAGGGTAATAAACGTATTAGGAAAGTCAGGGGTCAGAGTAGAATGGCTCTTTGATGTGAAAAGGTCGCGTTGCTATGGCGACGAATCTGACGGTCAACCAATCGCTAATCGCGCAATCAATCAAGCATTCGAATTTCGAATGTGGAATGCTAGATCTACAGGGTGTGAAAGCAATCATAGTAGATGTAAATCGGATATTGTGTCAGGGGCATTAAGACGTCCAAATTTGTATGATAAGTAAATCGTATAGTTTGAACATTCTACATGTGTATTGAAGGAAGTTGCAGTCAATCGTTTATCGTCAAATATTCAGTGCATTTTCAAAGGAATCGTTTCCTTTACACGTGCTAGTACTAACCTTTGTCACAGTTGAACCATGTAATATATTTTCACGCCAAGATACGAACTTCCCTCACAAAAACATATGATTATTCTCTTATTATTTGATCATTATGAAACAAATGTTATTATTTGCACAGATAAAATAGGAAATTACGTAAAAAACATTAAGTGAAGAATATCCAAAGACAGAAAGTTAGAAATAAAAAAACGAAGGCTCTTTTTAATGAAATCAAAAATAAAGACTGATACTTCTTTTTATATGACGTAACTAATTTTCTTGACCAAGAGCGACTATGTGAATTTTGTATCTAGGCTGTCATCTAAAAAAAATATTTTATTTCTATCAGAGTGGTATATGTTACACCAGAAATTTGCTTCACAGAGCTCAAACGCGCGAATGCTTTTCCCAAACCTCAGGGGAATTACCCCAGGATATTTATTCGGGGTAAAATAAGGTAGTACATAAAAATATTTTACAAACACACGCGTAAAAGCTGGAAGTTATCGTAAACAAGGAATCAATGTTGTTCCGTGTATTTTAACTGCCGAAATAAAATGTTAAAGTCTAAGGACTGGTCTCCACCGGTGCGGAAAGGAAAGACGATGTTTTTAACAACCAATAGAATTTCTTCTCTCTTATTCGAAGCGGTGGTGGCTTAGTGGCGCCCACCCGTGACTGCAAAGTTCCCAGGTTCGAATCCTGCCCGTGCTACATGAGTTTTTATATACTGACTCATGTGCAGTAGCGCATCAACCACTTGCTTCCGGTAAAGGCAAAAAGGCCGGTAAGGCTTGATACGCACAGCAAAGCACTGGAACTCCCTACCTGCGTCTGTGTTTCCGAGCACATACAACCTGACTCTCTTCAAAACCAGAGTGAATAGGCTGCTTCTGGGTAAGCTCGCTTCATCGTAGACCTCATCTCTGTCCTTGGGCAAGATTGTGGTCAAGAGCAAACCCATATTTAATAAAAAAAAAAAAGGAAAACATCGTGAGGAAATCTGCACTCTAGTTATCAGCTAGTGGGCGAAATAGAGAAGGCAATGGCAAACCACTCCATTATCATTGACAAGTTAGTCGTTGTGTTACATTCGCCATACCACCGACAGACCACGACCCTCACTCATGAGGAATACGACTAAAAAAGAGGAATCTGATGCAATAAATACCTATTTTAGTAATAAACGATATAGTATTTCACCAGATATGTGAAGTTACATGGTATGGGTTAGAATAGTCCATGGAAAATAGCACAGATTTTTTTTTTATAAAAGATTATTTTAGTCAGGAAAATCGAGTTGCTATTAACAAATAAATTCACTGGAACTATTAAACATTTTTTTATAAATAGACTTCTGAGAAGATTATGAATAAATATTTAGGGGGAAAAATGTGTACGTTTGACAAAGATCCTCGTGCCATTTTTTTCAATGCCTACTGTTTTTTATTGGCTTCAAATGAAATTTTATTTTTGACAAGTTATCACCCATGCAATGATTATGGATTTTTGTTTCCAATACTAAGTAAATTGTTGGAGATTCCCTTTTTATCAATCCAAAATCCTAAAAAACAGTAATTGCTCGAATTGCGGTTACGCTATAACAGTTCTCATTTAATAAGCAATTCCGGGGTACGAAACTTTTATTACTGTGAAAATAAAATTTTGTTTAATGCTGTCGCCGTCGGGAACAGAATAGCCCATTTGATCCCCGAATAATGGGCCTGGGGCACAGACGTTACATCAATGCGGTATAAAGATGCTAAGGCCGGGAGTTACTAGGATAATTAAGGAAAATGTTTTATTTTTATTCAAACAGTCAATAATCGACAACTCGACAACAAATAGTCGCAGGTTGAGTAAAAGCACAGGGCGGGCGCTTCATAGAAACGGCGCGTCAAATATGCCTACTACTACTACAAATGAAACTGTATATCCGTGAACACGTCAGTAACACGTCAATGTGTGCGTTTTCATAGTCGAACGTCCCACAGTTACACAAGAACGGGGGAGAAGTGCGGAAGGAGCGGGGGGGTGCCATATTGCGGGAGGGGCAGGGAGTTTCCTTTCTGTACGTAGTACTAATATTAATTCTGTGGTAAAAGCTTTTTTCCGCGACCTAGTTTGGTAACATTTACTATACTAATGTCATACATGCATATTATCACGCCTGTTTCCCGTGGGGGTAAACAGAGACTAGCAATTTACAATTGCTACGATCCTTACAGATCTCTCTTGCTTCCTCTACACTCATCACTCTCTTCATACATATTATGGTTATGGGTATTCTATACTATTGCTATCTCATAATCAATTTACTATACTAACTATACAACTATGAAAATCGTATCATTTTATTCCAATAAGTTGTTTTTGCGTGACGCTCATAAAACAGACAATTTTTTAAAAATAACATTTTTCGCTTCTATTATCCTTACAAAACCTCTTAAATATTTTTTTACTATTTTAAATAAGCCGAATTCCGTTCCAAAAATGTTATCCTCAACATCTCTAGTACCACATCCAAAAAGGGAAATTCCACTTTGATCATAGTCACGCCCCAAAGATGCAATTCCGTAAACTTTATTGCATGAAATACGTATATCTAAAGAACGAAACATATTTGAAAACCCCCTCTTTTAACGCCAGCCATTTGCAATGAGAACCGACCGATGTTAATGTCTAATGATATCTATGGTTTCTTGTTTTCTTTGAAGATTTTCGCATTTTTGTTTTCCTCTTTTGGATTAAACACGGTTTTTAACATGCAAAGAGAGTTTAATAAAGGAAAATATAACAATAACATTTTTGAGGCATAATTGGACACAATGTTTTTAACTTTTATTTTAGAAAAAATATATTCATTCTCTATAATCTTCCATCTCGAGTCACACTCGCATCTACCAGTTACTCCCAATACCTTCATTTCCTCCATAAAACAATCCATCCATCTCTTTTTAGGCCTTGCGAAGGCCTAAAATTGATGAATCGTCTCCAATTCAATTCAATTCATTTATTGTTTTTCACATTGTACAGCACATAATAAAGGTAACATGTCACTACGAATTTAGGTACAATGTAAACCCTGTCTGTTCTGTTCTGTTCTGTGCCCTCCCAGCCAGTGGTTAAACTGCAAGAGTTTAGGGCTGGGTCCACCTCCGAGGAGTGTACTTTCCGCGAGAGAGCCGAGCCTGAGCGTTATGGACATTCTCGGTTTCGTGCCGTGGAGGAGTACTCCGCTCAGACGTGAAACCCTAATCCCCAACTCGAGAAACCAGTTGGGCACGTAGATAGGATTGGGAGTGTAGGGCGGGGCAGCCAGGAAATTGGAATGACAGGAGTTTTACAATCGACCGGATTCTAGCACCAAGCCAATAAATTAGGAAATAGATACTATACTTGGTGTGTAATATATACATGGAAGGGAATGAATGGGCTGCGTTGATGATACGGCCGGGTCTTCATGTCGCTTGCTTGATTCCTGTGGGTGCAGAAGATTTTAATGATGTCGTTGTCTGGTCCTGGGCGGTTCGTTTGGGGTTGGTGGTCTACGTCTTCTTTGGGTACTCATGGTTTCGTCGCTAGAGTTTCCTGGCGGGTCGTTGGTGTTTACTGTGACCTCCATTGGTTCATCTGGCTCTGGGTCCGTCTCCGTGTCTGTTTCAGAGTGGGCATAAATTTTTTCTGCTGCCTTTTTCATTTCTGATCTGTTTTTAGCTAATTCCGTCCATTCCTCCTTTGTTTTATTCGTGTAATGGCGTATGTCGTGGTTAAGAGACTCTTCCCAGGAATAAATGGGACGTCCAACTTTGCGTTTGATTTCTTTGTGATTGTAGGCTGCGTGAAGAAGGTGAGGGCTTGTTCGTCTTAATATATGCCCATAGTATGAAATCCTTCGTACTTTTACTATTTTTGTTATGGTTTTTCCTCCTAGTACGTCTTTTATTTTTCCTTTGGGTGGGTTTTTAGAGACGTCTAACATGCTACGTAATATTTGCCTCTCATATTGTCTGAGTCGGGATCGGTTTGCTTTAGTAAGCGCTGTTACGTTAAGGCCGTAGGTCATACAGGGTCGGATCACCATTTTATAGAGAAGCAGGGTAATTTTCCATTCGATTTTGTTGTTTTTTATGAAAGGTATTAGTGTCTTAGAATTTTTGGTGGCTTTTACGCAACGTGTTTTAAGTGTAGCCTTTCGATTGTGTGAGGCTGTTATGTACGTACCGAGGTATTTAATTTCTGCTACTGGTTCGATTGTTACTCCCCCCAATGTTCTGCACGGTTGTTGGTCGGTTAAAGGGAAAAATGGGTCGCGAACTACCAATTTAGTTTTTGTTTCATTTATTGTGAGGCCGACTGTTTGCAGTAAAGATTTTAGTTTTAGAGTGATACGGTTGAGAACCTCCAAGTCTTCCCCTATTAAAATTAGGTCATCCGCGTACGACAGTACTAGAGGTAGCGTTATTTCGGTATCCTGGTCGAGTTTTACTGCCTCGTCTTCCTCCTCGAGCGTCCTGAGAACGTCGTCTATGATTATGGTAAATAGTCTTGGGGATAGTGGGCAGCCTTGCTTTACCCCCTTGCCTTTGTTGATAGTATGAGATGATTGTCCGCACCATGAGATGAATGTTTTTTCATTCATACACGCTTTTAGTATTCGGTTAGTAAGTGGCGCGCCTACTCTTGTTAAGAGTATATCTTTTAGAACTTCCAGACTGACATTGTCGAATGCTTTTTCTAGATCCAGTGCCGCTACAAACACAGTTGTTCCTTCTCTCCATTTTGTATCTAGTATCCGCCGCAGTGTAAATATATGGTCATCTGTTGATCTATTGTCTAGGAAAGCTGTTTGGTAGCTTCCAAGTGCGTCGGTTAAGGCATCTAGTTTTTTTAAAAGGAGGTTGGCGTATATTCTGTACCCAACGTTACAGATGGATATTTTCCTAAAATCGTTGATTTGTTTGGGGTGTGCTATTTTTTGTATTGATACTTGTTTAGTGAGGCGCCATTCCTCGGGGACCTCGTTGGTTTGCCAGATTAATGCCATTGTTTTAGATAATTCTACTGTGAACTCCTCGGGGGCATATCTATACAGCTCAGGTACGATTTGGTCCGTGCCCGGCACGGTGCCATTTTTCATACTTTTTATAACGTTTTGTATATCTTCCGTGGTGGGTGGTTCCAGGTGGTATAGTTCCTTGCTTTTTTCCTCCACGGTGGCAACTTGTTGACCCTCGCTCTTTTTTAAATCTGCAATCCAGTTGGACATCGGTATATAATATTTAGTCTGTGCTCTGGAGCATTTTCTTTTATGGCTACGAAAGTATTTATAAGTGATTTTCATACGCTTCGATTTATGAGCTTTGCTAAGCCCTTTGAAAAATAGTGCTACTTCTTTAGCTTCCTCGTTTTCAAGGGACTTTTTAAAGTTGCGGCGGGCCTCGGTCACCTTACTATGTAAAGTTTTGTTTTGAGGGTCTTTTGCTTTTAAGAAGATAGCTTTTTGCAGAGTAGCAAGTGCAAGCCTACTTTCTTTTGTTTTCGCGATTGGTTTTTGTAATACTTCGTGGGCCGCTTCTTTTAATATATTGTTCAAGATGTCCCATTTTAGTGGCTCGGAATTGGGGTTGAGTGATTTAATTGTTGTAATTTTTTTTTATTATGTTATGATAAGCAGTTTCACGCGTGCCATCTTGTAATGATTCGTAGTCATATTGTTTGTAGTTAAATTTAGTTTTTTTAATATGAGGAGTTTCCGCATGCCTTGTTGATTTTGAGAAAGAGGATGTCCGGATGATGCCCCATACTAGTTTGTGGTCCGAGTGGACACTTAGGTTGTTTTCGCCCATTATGCTGTGAAAGTATATTCTCATTTTCATACTAGTTATGATGTGATCGATTTGCGATACCATTGTTGTTTTTTTATTGTCTGATTTAAACGTAGTACGACATGTAGATCTACCAAATGTGCTATTTATTGTGAGTTGTTGTTGTTGTATAAGGTTAAGAAGGTATCTCCCGTTTGTGTTGGAGTCCATGTGATAAAGGTTTTTCCCGATTTGCTTAGGGAAAGAGCCCTTGACGTCCTTTTTCCCTATATGTGCGTTGAAGTCGCCTAATATGATAGGGTGTGCGTAGGTCGGAGCCTTCTGAATTAAATTCCCTATCTGCGTGAAGCAGGACATTGATTTTACTGGGACATGGGTTGTTATGATTAAAAGATATATTTGGTTTGTGACATTAGCGAGATTAATGCGAAGAAGTGTCGCAAGGACGTTTTGGCTTTCGCGGTATACCTGAATTACTTCGTGATTTATGTCGTTCTTGATTAGTATTGCTACACCTCTGCGTTCTACCGTATTCTTTCCGCTACCTAATATCCAGTTATAGTGTTTGGATTTGTATTCTCCGTTAACAAGATGGGTTTCTTGTAGCCCTGCTATGGTTATATCACGTTCGGATAGCTCTTTATCAATCTTGATTTTAGTCTGTGTCTGTGCACAGCCTTTTACGTTCCAGGTCGCGATTGAAAGTGAGTTGTATGTCCTAGATATAGGACTTGCTAATGGTAGGGAGGGACGGAGCCCATTAGGGCCGATTTGACTGTATATAATTTCGGATCCGCTTGATAATGGACTTTGTGTTGTATCTTGATAATTTGTTCTGCATTTATAGCTAGGTGGTGTTTTGTTGCCGGGTTCGCGGAGTAATTGATTATGTGCGTTGATTTGTACATTATTCTCATTTTGGGTAAGATTTGTAATGTCTGCGATGCTATCATAGTGGTTGTTTTCGAAGTATAGGTATATGTTTGCCTCCACTGGGCTTCCTGAAGGACGATATATGATTGGGTCTCGGTACTGTCCGAAGATGTGTACGTTAACTAGATAATACTCAGCTGCGGCAATTATTGCATCTTCGCCTCCCCAAAACCCGTCATCAAATTGCTTTTCGATGTATCTGTCAATCAGTTCGTTATGTGGTGGCTGATTGCTCGTGTAAGGGCAGTCCGCCAATTCGAAGATATTGTTTTGTAATGCAAGGTGAACGCGTTTTACAAGTTTGTTATCTTTAATATAAGTTGCGATATCTTTACGTACCATGTGGTGATCAAATGTAAGCCCAAGTACATTATTTATTTGGTCGGCTATAGCTCTAAAAAGGCAATTGCCGTCTTTGACCATTTCTCGGACTATTATGTCTTTTATGATTATGGTGGTCATTATTTGTGAATTTAGGACCAGATGTTTGTCTATTGTTTATTAGCGATAAGAAGCGCAATGGGTTTAGAATATTTTGGGTGAGGGTTTTTAACTGCCCCAGCTGCGTAATTTTTAAAAGAGTTTTTAGTGATTCTTTCGTTTTGTTTCCGTGAGAAAGCGTCTGTTATGTTTTCTAGCAGATGTTTTATTGCTGGATGTTTAGTGATGTTGTTTGCAGTTGGGTTATTTAGTATTTGAAATGTATTTTTCTTTGTCGGCGTGGTGCTTTTGGGCTTTACCACTTTATGTTTGTTGTTTATTGGCTTAAATGGCTTTTTTGTGGGCCGGTTTCCCGTGGGGATTTTTTTTTCTCGGATTTATTATCAGCTTTTCCAGATTTAAACTGGCGGAATAGATATAATGGATTAAACTATCGCATGTGATATATAGTGGGTCTAGGTTCCATTCGAAATTAGAAACAGGCGGAGTAATTATGATTAGACGGAGTAACTATTAGGTGGTTTGGATCTCGGTTATATATGGACGATTAGGTTTAGTTAGCACACTTGCGCGTTTGGATCGATATTCTGATAAATAGCTCGACTGAGTTTAATTTGTTTAATTTTAAATGATTATTTGGCTAAGAGGACGAATTGATTTCGGCTAGGTTTAGGACGCGGAGAGTTAGGTGGTCTACATCTAGATTTGGTTAAAACACGCACACGTCGCGAGGACAACGGATGGAGTTGGGTTGCTTAGGTATATGAGTATATTATTATTATTGTTTTTAAATTATTATTAGTACATCCCTGTTGCGGCTGCGTTTGAGAGGCTGAAATAAACTGTTAGGTACCTTATTATCTAAGTTATGGTAAGTTCACTAGAATGCTAGGATATAAACCCTGAGGGAATAGGTAGTATCCGGCTTATATCCAGATTATGATCCGACTACAAACTAACAGGCCCGATTGCGATTGAATTCATAGAGCTGAAATTTTAGAGTTATAAAGTTTGATGGTTATATGTAGATTCTTGAAACCATGTATGCTTGGAGAAATAATTAACAAAATGATTCTAGGATGGATTCTAGGTTGTAAACCGTCAATTGCTGGGTATGGTAGGAGTATGATGTTAGATGGACGTAGTTTAGATTATATTCAATGCACAAGCGGGCGGAATCAGTTGCCGTCGAATTTAAATGCTGGAGTGTAGTAATTTATTGTTTAAGTTTAGTATAATCAAAGCATGCAAAAGACTGGATGTTTAATGGGTAAGGCTGTCTGCCCCTGAATTTAAGGGGCTTAAGCAGTATTTAATTAGAACTATACTAAAGTCCGACCTCAGACGGGCAAAGTCAGTTGCGGCCGGATTAAATGGTGAGATATATATATGTAATGGGTTCGAATTTCGGGATCAATGTTATATCAGATCAAAAGATTGTAAATGGAAACGTTTTTTTGCGGAAATGGGTACGGTAGTAATAGTATGTGCTGTTCACTGGAAAAAATGTTTCAAATAGTCACATGCAGGTCTTACGTCACATGCACTGCACAGTTTTATTTGTACTAATTAATTTTATGATTAGACTGAGTTGAATTCATTCGAAGTTTTTGGGAGTGTTTAATGTAGGGTAGTGAAACCGCGTGCATGGAAACTTCTCACCCGATTGTTTCAGCCTACTCGTAGAACTCCCAGGTCGCGGGTATTTTTCTTCTTCTTCAGTCGATCACTGCACTTCTTTAGTTTAATGTTTATCGCGGATTTGTTGTTTTGGACCACAAACACATACGCAGCACAAGAAAAGTTGTTTGTTTGGGAATCGCTGGTAGCTAAGAATTTTTCACGACCCGGGGGCCGGAGTCAATATTACACAGATCGAAAAGTCACCGATTTTTATATTGACTAAAATTTATTAGACTTTGCACAAATTTGACACAAATATATAATCACGAAAGGCGAACTGTTTGTGCGAAAAACAGACTGCGAAGGCACAGCGACGCGGCAGTAAGTTGTCCTGAGTTTCAAAGGTGGAGTATAGGTACTATAAAGCAGTCTAGGTTAACAATCTAGGTTAAGATAGAGTTAATTGTGGCAAATTTTACAGTGTTGAGTTATATTAATTTTCCAAAATAGGTACGGATATGTGTACTGTTCACTGGCAAAATGAATTCAAATGATCGCATGCACTACAAAATTCTTCGTTCACTACACTTCTTTTATTTAATTTTAAAAATTATCGCGGATTTATATTTTGGGCCAGGAAAATTTAATATTTATTTGGAAATCACTGATAACTTAGAGTTCTTCACGACACGGGGGTCGGGGTATTCACTCGAGCGCTAATAACACTATTTTATTTTGATTTAATTGTATATAGATTAGATTTATTTAATTTGGCACAAATTAATAGTCACCGGTAGACTATTTTTCGAAAAACAATATACGAATGCACACAACACACAACACAGCGCGGCCGTAGGTAGAAAGGATAAATGTTGCAGAGGCGGACTCTTTCAACATTCTATTGTTTCGAGGAGCAGGCTAAGACGCGTGCGCACCCGACAAGGTCCCGGACGAGACCGAATTAAGGTACAATGTAAACCCTGTCGGGCATTTATTTATTTTGTCTCCCAATTTACATACCTTTATTTATTTATTTTTTTATTAGAGATTTGAGTGCGTTTGACCTCAATCTTGCCTGATGGGAAGCAAAGATGAGGTCTAGGGTGGTACATGTATACTCAAAATATGCCTATTCACTCATGCCTTGAAAACTTATACTCCTTTATACTATTGTTTTTAGAATATTTTATCAACCTAAATGTAAAACATAGATTAAAAATAACAGCCTACAAAAGAACGGGTTATTTGCTCCATGTATTTCGCTCCATCGGCCATTTATTTCGCATATCCGACTTATCTTGCCATTATTCAAATAGCTGAACATTGGTTATTTCTGTTACGGGACTATCGATTTTCCATTTTATGATATTAGATCTTTTACGAAACAGGGTTTTTGAAGTATAAGTATTAGTATATATGGATCTGTATTTAAAAAAGTACACGTTAAAAAAAGTTCGCCGTCACGAGATGCCCGGCATCTGCCAGGCGTGGCACGACAGCTCATGCCAATTGCCGTCGCGGCATTTGAGTCGATTTTACTGCCAAGTCGCGCCAAACTGATTGACGCGAAGGTGATATACAACGAAATAACAAATTTGATATTTTGTATGTTTGTTATGACGAATCTCTGAAACTATTAAACATGGCTTCAAGATCTGTTACGTCATTTATAAATTGTTTGGTCAATTAACCTAGTCGATTAAACAACTTATATCCCAACTCACAGACATCATGGAAACTACATATATTGTTTGCACCAACCGCGATGGCCCAAAGGCGATGAGTTAAGTGAGAAATATATCGATTTGTATGCAGTATCTGTTTACGTGAATTTACTTTTTAAATGTCTTTGAAAGCATTTTGGCTTTTTACTCGTACTAGGAGTTACTTCAATTTAATTTTTAACTAAGTAATCCATTTCTTAGTACTGTTAATGGAAAGCTAACAAATAAATACTTTTTCCTTCATTCTATCTTGCTTTTTAATAAATTAACAAATTCCTGTCCCTGTTCATTTAGTGTCGGCTGCAAGAAACAAATGATTAGCTGAAAATTAGCCAAATGAATTTAAATTAGCAAAGTAATGGGAAAGCCGAGTTGTGCAGGAAAAGGAAACATTTTTTTAAATTTTCCCTTTTTGTTTCAGTCTTCAAACTAAATAGAGTAAAGGAAAAGTACAACCAAAGCTTACATTTAAGTATAAACTTTAAATGATATATTTATTTATTTAAACTTTATTGTGCACACATACAAAAGTACAGAACACAGTCAAACCTTAGGGTTGAGCAGAGAGTTCATGTGGGTGTTCATTAAACTTATTATACAAATTAAGTATTGTTAATTAAATACATACATATACAAATTCCTTTCTTTAAGTTAAGTTAGCGCCAATATTTGAAATTCATCTCATAATATTATGCATGGATTTATACAAGTTATTTATTGTACGGGCTCCTGCTTGGTTTCCGTACACTTAAAGATGCTATGCTGATTGTCAGTTAAGATGATTGTCAGACAGACCCGGGTCGTGATGGTGCTATGGTCGAATTAAAACGACGTGTGAATCTGCCGAGTGCGTTTATTACACTAAAGTAAAACTATGCTATTGTCAATGTCGTAAAAGTAGGTTGCACGTAATGCTGTGTACCACATTATTTCCACAAAATATGTAACAACAAAATTGTAAATGAAAAATTCCAAAATCCATCAGTGTTTAAAAAAAAACTTTTTATTACACAAAGTTAAAAATGCAAGCTAAATTTTATTTGTTTCATAAAACGCAAATCAATTGGTTTGCCAGTCAAAAAATGTTCGCGACAGCTGTAACCACGCTGTACTGCGTAGAGTCGTTTGCGTTTAATTTTTTGAATAATGTATTAGGCCACTTTCTGGGGGCTGTAATATTGTGAAATATTCAGTGACATTGTAAACGAACGCTGTTAAGGTCGGTGTACACTAGTAGCTAGCAAATAATGTACATTGTACTTTATTTAACGTTTTTTGTCACAAATACGAGTTAAGTTGGATAAAATTATGCAACCCATACAAAACGCATTCAAATCATCAAGTTATGTTGTTCGAAAAGCACGAATAAGATAGTAAATTACAAACATATTTAATGGCGGGAAATATTTGAAAACAAATAAATCGGCGAGATATTTAAAAACAAATAAATAGTTTTGAGGTTCGTCTTATTCTCAGAGGCTCTTTTTTTAAATATAAATACTATGTTTAATGAACTATGTTTTGTACTATTTTACTATGTTTTTGCTTGAAACTGGGGATTCCTCCACTCATAGGCGATGGGTTAGCAACCTGTCACTATATCTGAATCTCTTTTCCATCAGAAAGCATTCAGCTAAGTGTGGCCTTCGAGTCTCACGACTCTTGGCTCTGTCTACCCCGTAAGGGATAAAGACGTGATTCTATGTATGTAAGGTACTATGTTTAAGGAAGCGTATAAACTTACTCGAAGCTCGAAAGTGTTATTTAATTTTTATTTAATTTCACCTCTATTTTAATTTAATTACATAATTTCAAGTCGATTGTCGTTTTGAATTCTCTCGTTAAATGCCTTAGAAGGTATGAATGGAAGGCGATTTTGAATACTATGGCCGAATGGACGTTGCAAGGCTCTGGTCTTGTATTCTGGAGGTGATAATTAATAGACCCTCCTTCGGAAACTGGTCGGCTTTATGACCAAAGTGGCAGAGATGTATGTTCGGCACAGCCTCTGTTTCTCTGTTTTCAATCATTAGGGAGAAAATATTTAGAATATTTCAATATCAACACATATAATAAAACTGTAACTGGTCTGCGTCTGTACATATAGAAGATTTTAAAGAAAAAACAATAAGGGGTATTCACGGGGCTAATAGAAGCCAAAATCATTTTTTGTAGAATTCTTGTCTGTCTTTCTGTCTGTTTGTTTGCGCATCATGCAAAAACTACTGAACTAAATTTGATGCGGTTTTCACTGTCGTATTATAGAAGGTCTAACTTAAAATCTGGCGTAAGTTTCATCTTGATCCGAAGTCGCGGGCACAGGCTAGTTCATCCACAAAGAATCCATAACTGCTGGGGAGCAGTGAGTATAACATTGAAGATGTGATGACAACAAATATACTTTGTGAGACATATAATATATGTCTCACAAAGTATATTTGTTGTATCTCACAAAGTATATTCTATTATTCGTATCAGCATCAGTTACTCAGGTGCTAACATACATATTATGTATGTTAGCACCTGAGTAACTGATGCTGATACGAATAATAGATGCTACTGAGATAAAAGCTAAAGAGTTTACGAACGCGATGAGCGGTGATAATGTTCAAAGGTGAATCGGGAACTGCTTGATAGATGACAAAATGATGCATTAGTCGAGGGTCCCGGTGACTCGGACCGGTGCCCACTCGACCCGCGGGCCGAGTCGCCGGATTTTTAAATTTTATTTTTTTCCTTCCGGCGACTGGGACTATTCACAAATTTAGAAGAAAAACTTTTGTTCAAACCAAAAAGAGTACAGTCAGGTGAAAAAATGTTTAAGTTTCTAATGGCGATTTGTATGTACGGTGAAACTACGCTAAACCACAGAATACATAATAGTACAAGTAGCTAAACATCTACAATTTTTCATTTAAATTAACACCATCAATAAAAAGTTGTAAAATTAAATTTTTCAAGCTAAAATTGTGAGGGAAGAAAAAAAATCACTAAACAGCTCAAAGGAATAATATTTTCGTTTGTTTTACCTTTATTATACACTCCGCTTTTTTCGCGTTGCGTGCCGAGTCGGTACAGCCAGTCCCAGGAGACAGGTTGACTGTTCAACAAAGGTGCCTTGTGTTGCTTAAAATTTCATTTTTGAAAATTAATATTGCCGCAGTACATACCTATAACACCATTAAAATATTTTATTTTTTTAAACTTTATTGTGCACATATACAAAAGTACAAAAAGGTGGACTTAATGCTAAAAGCATTATCTGACAATCAGACCTTAGGGTTGAGCAGAGAGTTCTTTAAGACTAGCCGTCAACTTTGCTCACGTGACCCATTTCACCTTTGGGGGTGGAAATTTTCAAAATTCCTTCCTTAGTGCTCACCTACGCTATATAAAGAACCTCTCTACAAAATTTCAAGTTTCTACGTTCAGCGGTTTCGTCTCTGCGTTGACATACCAACAAGTCAGTCAGCGTCTAATTTTTTAAATTAAAACAATACACAGATAGTTCTTTAACTATAAGGCACATATGTTGTAAAGTGACGTCTTTGAAGATAATGCAGCAGTGGAGTTTGTTTCGCCGCCTCTTCTCCACTAGCGTTTTGGAGGCGGTACTCGGTAGTTATACCTAAGCTTTAAGTAATTTTCTGACATGACCTAACTAAGTATTTACTAACGATTTTATTAACGAGTAGCTTTTGCCCGCGGCTTCGCCCGCGTGAATTTCCCACGAGAACAGTGCTTTTTCAGGAAGATTGGTTCAGTAGATGAAGCGTGAAGAGGTAACAAACAAACAAACTCACTTACGCATTTATAATATTAGTTAGGATAGGATTTAAAGTGCTATTTTTAAGCCTACTTAAATAAACGATTTTCATTAATTCAAAAAGAAGATTATGTAATTCTGTTATTCCATGAGTTCCGATGGTATATGTTTAACTATCCCAGAATAGGCTCTCTATTCTCAAAATTTCAGATAGTAGAAATTTAAAATTCATTACTCTAGTTAAGTCGAATCCACCCTCATAATTATCCAATTATTCTATTTTCAATTCCGACCAAAATGGCCACTTTTAGCAGAAACAGATAATTAAACTTGTTAAAGTTTTTAAACTAGCCGCTTCAACGTAATTAGTTCGGTAATTTGTTTCGTGTTAAGTTTACTAATTATTTTCCAAATGTAAAATTATTTGTATTTAATTACCTTGTCCAAATCATAAAACTATAGAACTGAAAACATTTTACCCAAAATAAACAAAAAATATTATATTATTTTTACCTTTAGTACGCAATTGTAGCACAACGTGAAGCGGTGGTGGCCGAGTGGTAGTGCGCCCGCCTGTGGATGCAGAATCCCAGGTTCGAATCCTGCCCGGGCTATATGAGTTTGTATACCAATCTGACTCATGTTATTTTTCATCGACCACCACTTGCTTCCGGTGAAGGAAAACATCGTGAGGAAACCTGCACTCTGGTTGATGATCAGCTAGTGTGTGAAATGGAGAAGGCAATGGCAAACCACTCCATTAAAATTGCCAAGAGAGTCGTTGTGTGTGTTTCATTCCATATAATGACCACGACCCTCAGTCATGAGGAAATACGACTAAAGAGAGAGAGAGTAGCACAACGAAAGGGAAATATATAGATAATGGGACATAGGTATATGATTTTAAAATAAAAATTAGAGTAAATTACAAGTTCCCACTTCAAACATTTGAGGGGACGAATGAGCACAGGGTGCGAATTTCAGGAGACCAGTTGGTTCTGACCTCAATTTTTTACGAATCATTTTTTGTAAAAAATACATACATATTTCCACTTGCAACAATAAATCATCAGATTAAAATGCATCTTAGAATTCCAATTGAAAGACGTAAATCATAAAACTTTACCACCATCGAGAACTGCCAAAAACAAAATACCAAAGTCAAAATTTGCCTCTAAAGCTGAGAATTCCTAAAACCAAACTCTTCTAAAAAAATTGTGAAAGCTATCTGAAATTGATGAAAATTTTAATAACCCCATATGCCTTGCACCTGCCTGCAGCCGTCAGACAACATCCTGAGAATTATCGGCAGCCCGCCCGCAATATTGAGGCACGCCCATTTCAATTTCCTGGCCGTTTTCATGGACGCCATCAAAATCTTTGTATTTACTCATCGGCATTTAGGAGGCTGAATATTCGTGATTTTATTGGTCGCTCGATATTCGAATTTTGAAATTCAGCTGCCAGTAGGTAAATGATTATTTTTTCTTAATTTGATCATTATTTTCAAGATGTGACATTGCTATTTAAAATATATACCGTGGAATGGGGTGACATTGATCAATATTGAAATTCAAGTAGATGTATTTTCTTTACTGAGCACTTATTTGGATACAAAAAAATAAATAAATATCGGTTTTTGTTGTAGAATGCGACGTAACTTACTTATATTTTTTTATAAATAATGGCTATGAAAAAAAATAAAAAGTGAGTGATCAATGTTATACGACAAGTGGGGTTACTTTGTTACCCCTTAATTTTTTGATGAAAATCGAAAGAAACCCCTTTAAATAACACATTTGCTTAAGAAAGAAAAAAAAATGATTAAGTAGAAAAAAATATATATTAATTTATTATGTTCGGGGTTACTTTGATCAAGGAAAATATGAAACAACAATTTAAAAAAATCAACTTTTTTAATGAACTTCTTCGTACAGGCTATTAAAAATTCTAGAAACACTAAACATATAATCACAGTTCAGTTTCATTGAGATCCAACAAGTTCAGTCATCATTAAAAACTAACAAAAAATAAACAAAGTTTCCTTACAAATTATACTTCTGGAACTTCTCAACTTTTTAACAATACAAATGCTAAAAAGCCAAAATAAACGTGATTTAGTTTAATTCCTGAATATTAATATCAAATGGAAAAATATAATATTCATCTTCTTCTACCGGTTTTGGCAAAAAAGATATGATATCATCATGATCTATTTCAGAAATATCATCCCGAACCCTTTTAAATTTCCTTTTATTTCCAAATGATTTGAAGCCTTCTACGACCAACGGAATTGTTTCTGTGATTTGGCAAACATATTTGTAAGTCTTTTTACCACGGTTTGTAAAGAATTTTACCAAAACAAATCTTCCTACAAAGCATTCTGTCTGTTCGTCATAGATCGCCTCATCTTCCTCAAAATCATCCTCCTGTTCTTGATGATTTTTTGAGGTAGATGGCTCCTCTTGTCCTTCCGGATTTTTTGAGGTAGATGACTCCTCTTGTGTTGCAATACTCTTTCCAGGAACAACATCTAAGCGTTTTTTCTTTCTTGCAGGTTGATTTGAATTGGTTCCATATCTTGATTCTTTTAGGAAATCTGTCAGAGTGCTTTCAATGTCTTGTCCTTCAATTTGTTCCCGTGGAAGACGATCAAGAACTTTCTGCTTATTAAAAGGATAAATTCCAGTTGCACAAAATCCACTCACCATATTCCGTTTGACCCCTGATGTAATATCTCTGAAAGGAGTATTTGGTTTTGGTGAAGCTTCATCCATCTTTTGAAGAGCTTTAGTCAAGAGATAGGGAAAAGTATCCTTTGGAACAGTTGATAACTTAGCATTTTTCATCTTCCAGTTAGTTAGCACTTGCCGCCAAGCTGTTTTCATGGGGCGGAAGAACGCCACATCTAGTGGTTGGCAGAGATGTGTAGAATATGGCACTAAACATACAAAATCAATGTCATTTTGACCACAAAGTCTTATGACCTCTTCATCCAAATGGGATGACAGGTTATCACCGATAAGAATTTTACGTCCAGGCAACCTCTTTGCATGCGGCAAAAAACTACAAACAAACCAATCCCTGAAAGTTGGGGCATCCATCCAACCACTAGATGTACGGTTAAATCGTGATCCTGATGAGCAACAGGGCTTATCGCAACATGGCGGACCACACGGCGCTCTTTCCTTCCAGGTGTCATAAAGATGTTGACTTTTATAAATAATGTAAGGTGGCAAAAGCACACCGTCAGCAGAACCACAGATCATTATCGATGTGGCACTTTTTGAAAAATTCATAGCCTTTTCCGGATATTTAACACCTTTACGATAAATGCCTATCTTTTTTCCGGGATCATCGCTTAAATTCGACTCATCATAGTTGAAAATATTGGAGTCAGGCACATCTATGACAGTTTTTTCAAGATTTTTGAAATACTCCTCGATACTCTCAGGACACACAGCTGCTCGAGCTCGTTTTATATTAGTAGCAACTCGCTTCGAATAATCATTTTTATGACGTTTCAGTAGCGAGTATGCCCAATCTGGTCCAGGCAAGTTGTCACTAAACTTAGAAACAGTTCTACCTTGTCGATCTAACAACATTTTTGCGAACATACGCAAATCCATTAAAGTAAGAGGATAGCCCCACTCGGCACATTTGGCACAAGCTTTTAAAATTCTTTCCTCCTCATTTTCCGAAAAAACAGGCTGTGCTCCAGGCTTTGTTATAAATTTTCCATGGTACTTATTATAAACTGTACCATAAGGTATGTCGAAATTTTGGGAAGCTGAACGTAAAGTCATGCGACCTTCTGCCACAGCTGTTAAAGCGAGCTCCAACTGCTCTTGCCTATAATTTTTATAGGCGCGTGCGCCTAAACGCTTTTTGTAGGTTCTTGGCATATTACTGAAAGGAAAAGAAAATACAAAACTCATTAGGTACCACAAATTAATGTAACCATAATTAAAAAAAAACAGTTCATATACACTGGGGTGAGATTGATCAATGATCAAAGAAACCCCAGGCCTATGATCAATGACACCCCGTAAAAAATAAAACTGTCAGTAAATAAAACTAGTAGGGATAACCTCAATTTTAAAACATCTTTGTAAAGCTAATAGAACACGAAACATCATATACAATCATATTTCTGAGCTCAATTTATACCTCTTTTGATATTGGTAAAGTTATTTCAACTTTTAAATTAGTAAAAAAGCAATACTTACATTTTGTTGTGAAAATCTCCGGCGTCAACACGTTCGTTACTGCAGCGATTGAACAATGTCAGAGAATGACGTTTAGTGCTGCCAACGCAACAAAAAATATCGTATGGGTGCGTTCCAATATGAAACAATTTAAAGTTTTTTAAATTTGAAAGTTTTTATCAAAGTCACCCCACGAATCAAAGTAAACCCATTCCACACGTTAGCTACCATTTTTAGGGTTCCGTACCTCAAAAGGCAAAATCGGAACCCTTATAACTTTGTTGTCCGTCTATCCGTCTGTCTGTCTGTCCAACTTTTTTTCTCAGGAACGCTTAAAGGTATCAAGTTGAAATTAATATTGAATACTCGGAGCCACGGTCTCTTTCAGCAAAACAATAATTAAAATTATACGTAAATGCGATCAGAGGGATCAGGAGTTATTAACGTTAATGTTGCGATTTTTTGTATATTTTGCGATTTTAGGCAGCAATCAAAACCTATGGGGTATTTCCCGTTGACCTAAAATTACGAAATTTGGCTTTTTGCCAAATTTCACCTGTTAGCAGTACTTATACAGGAATAAATCTAAAAACTGTAAATGTTATTAGAAGTTTAAAAAAAAGTGTTACAAATTTATTTTTGCGCTGGATTTAGTATGAGTCTTAAGGATCGAACTGCAAAGTTAAGTTTGTTTTTGAAACTAGTCGAACTTTTAGTTGCAGCTATAATGTGAGATGCTTTGCGTGTACGGAACCCTCGGTGCGCGAGTTTGACTCGCACTTAGCTCGTTTTTTTCTTTTACCTTCACCCATAGACTTATTATATAGTCACCAGTATATAATAAGTCTATAGTTGCACGCAAATTGAAGTTTCGGTTAAGGTTAGTGTCAAAGTTTGCGTTTAAGTTTACATATGTCATACTATTTGACAACTGGTGCAAGTCTTTTTAAGCCTAACCGGTATGTTTGGTAAAGGTTACTGTTATTGTCAAAGTAAGACGCTGCAACTCAGCCTTAATTCATTTTATTTTTTGGTAAATTGTAGCTTTAATATTTAAATAAATTTCGAAATTGTAATAACCAGTCTACTAAACACCCGGTTTCTGAAACGCAAATCAATGAAAAAATTACGCAGCAAGTTGATAATCTCTATTTAATATAAGCAGTTTGGGTTTCTGAACAAGCCTAGTGAAAGTTTGTCATCGATTTGTTGTTCCAAATGTCAGATCCATAGAGCTAGGTACGTCCGTCGAATTTGACATTTGTTGTCAATAGAAGAGACAAAAATACACTGCGACCACGATCGGTTTGCACGTGAATAAAGGCGCCACCTACGTTTCAAATGTGAAATTTTAATAGCTTAGACATTAGTTCCGTTTTCTATGCGTTGGACAGAAACAAAACATAAATGAGAGAATGAAAAAAGTCATAGATCATTTTACGGTAAATAGCTTTTCAGATACCCAAAGTTGTTGTGCAGATTGTTAATTATGACACTATGTTACGAAATTCAATACTTGACATGCTTTTCAGAAACCGGGCGTTAGTATTGTTTTGTAAAATAAATAACAAAAAAGCACTGAAAAAATGCCGTAGTAAGATTAAATATAACATGTCCTTGCGGAAATACTTCGAAGGTGGTCATAGAATTAATTGGGACCCCACGACCCTTGTAGGCTTAGTCGACAAAAATCCCACCCTCGAATGTGTTGCGATTAATTTTGCACGACCCGCCCGATGTTTCTTTACTTCTTTATTTATTAGCCCTCCACAAATTCTGTCAACATTTTTTTTACATCTTTTGTTAAGGTATACTTCACATAAATCTGAAAATTTTCCGGTTTATCTGATAAAGTTTAATAATACGAACAGGTAAAACACGCACACGTTTTAGAAAGTGTTACGCCGACAGTGAACACAGTAAGTAAAAAGCGTACTAAATATTTTTTTGTAAATATATAATTGTACTAATAATTTTTAACTATTAATTATTATTTTTAATTTTTTTTTATTTTTAACTATTAATTTTATTGTCTATTACTCATTAAAGTCTACATAGCCGTGATAATTTTCCTTTTATTTTCTAGTTATTATAATTTTTTTCATGTACCCACCCTCCACCATTTTCCTGTTCGAGGGGGGGGGGGGGACGACACTTGACTCTAACAAAATTTAGCACTTTAAAGTTAAATATTTCACAATCGGATTCCTAAAATAAAAAATGGTCTTCACTTACTCATAATATTTCTAAAAGACCTATCAAATGGTAAAATCGAGAGAAAAAAAAACATTCCCACTTTATGTGTAGGGGAGGCCCACTAAAAAAAAATATTTTCGTAATTTTATTCTACAGTAATAAATATGTATATCTATACAAAATCACAGTTTTCTAGTACTAGTAACTAGTCTCTGAGATAAACTGCAGACAGACGGACGGACGGACAGACATGACGAAACTATAAGGGTTCCTTGTTTACTTCGGAACCCTAACATAAGTATTATTATAAGGAAGTATGTTGAGTAGGTACCTATTTGCGGAAAACCCAAGTCCATGAAATTTATTAAGTTTTACATTAAACAAGTTATACACACACACGCGGACACAAACATATGGATCTTAGTTATCTATATAAATTAATTTTGATTACAATTAAATCGAACTACATTTAAAAATTCTAATAAAATAAAAAAATATATATATTGGAACCGTACGTACAATAGTACCTAACATTTTCTAATGCACTACATCGTTCATCCAATACAAATAAAGAAAGAAAATCAAACTTTTTCGGTCATTGTTCATTCACTCATTAATACAGTTCCTTCGTTCACCGACCGTTAGCTAATGTCACTCACGCGTATGTCAAGTGTGGAATTTCAAATAAAATAAAGTCATTCACATTCGACAATTTAATTCTTGGATCGAAATTCAGTGACAGCGAGCAGTTAAATGCAACTGCAATACTGGCGATCGACGCGACCTAGACAAAGCCATTCCTGTTTCAATTCATTCACTATTAATTTTCCTAAAATAGTCCAGTTTTCAACGATTGGTCTCCGCTTTGGTTATAGTTAAATATAAATTAATTTAAAAATTTAACTGCACATATCTTAATCGGATAGAAGGGTATCTAGGTTTCAGTGACGTTGATATTTTAGTGAAACTAATTTAATTAAGTTATTTTTTGGTTGTGGTTTATCTAGCTCGACTTGCCTCTAAAAGGCGCGGGTTAAAATCTCAGTGGTCACGAGCATTGATATGTATTCAATTTTAGTCCTTATCACATTGTATTAAGGACCGAAGTATTTACATATGACTTTTGTATATCAATCGGTTGCTATGCTTGACTATATGTTTGAACGAAATTCTAGGATAAAATGTACTTTCCGTGCGTATTCTGGAGTTTAATGAATTTAGTACGCTGCTATCAAACCAGCGTAGGTACTAAATTTCATAAAAATCCGTCCAGAAGATTTGTCGTGATTGAGTAACAAACATTTATATAAACTCACATCCAAACTTGCCCATGTATAATATTAGTTGTAAAGTAGGATTTAAACTGTACTAACATGCTTGTACCAATATTTTGGATAACTATTAAAAAAATCATATTAACTATTTACATACTCGTTTTATAAATGTTGTTAAAATGAGAAATATATTTCATTCTATTCAGAATTACACCAACTCAACATCCCTCCAATTTCACCTTACCCTTTAGCCCTTACCCTAATTGAATAGATTTCCAAATAATATTATGATTGGAACTATCTTATTTGGGACATTTCTGATTTGGGATCCAGAAAATATGTTCTTAATAAATACTGAAAATAAATGGGTGATACAAAAAAATATAAGCTATTCGTACCAATAAATACGTACGTACGAGTGTACGTTATACGTTATATAATGATAAGTAAACACGACCACTTCAACATAATCAATCGATTTTTTTTACATTATAAGCATTGGATACTCGACATCGTCTATAGAACCAATTGGTTTTCGTCACACTTTGATAGCTGTGTATTAACTCATACTATGTCTGTAAGAATATTTAACGTTTCATTAGACTGTGACCACAGTCAACCCAGTCCTGCCCAACATTCCTTTCATACCCACTTAAACACAATTTTAGCCAACCCGACACAAAATTCTTTTGTTCTCCCAAAACTGCCCGGCATAATTAAAATTTGAACCACTGGAATGGGCTCGTAGAAAAAAATGTACACAGATGAAAATTTACCTCCACCCTGTAGATTTACTCCATATTCGCCCCACACGAATTCGCCCCACATAAAAAAATTCCGTGTTCACTCTACATTTTATGCTTGTTTTGCACTAAACGATATTTATTTTTGACCGAGCGAGCGAAGCGAGCGAGGGCTATAATTCAAGTTGGGGCGAAAATACATTGTTTGTATGTATGTATGTATGTATGTATGTATGTATGTATGTATGTATGTATGTATGTATGTATGTATGTTTGTTCCGCGATAACTCTCGAACCGTTGAATTAATTTTGATGATATTAAGAATACGTGTAGCAACTATCCATAGAATTTTTAAGTTCGTTGCGCAACAAAATCGGTTCAGCCGTTTTAGAGAAATACGCATTTTTATGAAAATAAATATTGCTCTATAACTTTTGAACCGTTATTCAGATTAAGATGAAACTTCACAAATCACGAGATATTATCACTATTTTTTTCATGTATATTGTATATCAAAATTGTTTCACCAGTTTTAGAGATATTGAGTTAAAACCTGAATCGTTCATTTTCGTATCAGCGACATCTAGTGACATTTTTGTACATGTATTTATGTTCCGTGATAATTATCAAAACGTTGAATTAATTTCGTTGATATTAGGAATGCGTGTAGAAAGTATTCCTAGAATTTTTAAGTTCTTTGCGCATCATTTATTACAGATATATTGAGTTAAAACATGAATCGTTCATTTTCGTATCAGCGACATCTAGTGACATTTTTGTACATGTATTTATTTTCCACGAAAACTTATCAAAACGTTAAATTAATTTCGTGGAATGCGTGTAGCAAGTATTTTGCCCGCGACTTCGCCCGCGTGAATTTCCCACGGGAACAGTGCTTTTTCCCGGGATGAAAGGTACGGTGGGCCACATAGAAAACCTGAGACCGCTGCACCTGAAATACGATCCACTATAGAAGATTGGTTCAGTAGATAAAGCGTGAAGAGGTAACAAACAAACAAACTCACTTTCGCATTTATAATATTTCATTTATTTCATTTCATTTCATTTATTTATTCGTTATATTCGTTAGTATTGGATAAGGATACAATATCACGACATTTTCCCTTACGGGGTAGATTCATCTAGCCATTATACGTAGGTATTTTAGTGAAAATAAATATTTCTCTATAATTTTGTAACCGGTAATGAGATTTGGATGAAACTTAACATTTTTTGAGATGAGTATTGCTATATTTCTCATTTATATTGAACTAGCTTTCGCCCGCGGCTTTGCCCGCGTAAATTTTCCACGGGAACCATGCCTTTTCCCGGGATGAAAGGTAAGCTATGTCCTTCTCCGTACTTCTAACTATGTGTATGCGAAATTTCAGGAAGATTGGTTTAGTAGATAAAGCGTGAAGAGGTAACAAACAAACAAATAAACGAACAAACAAACAAACTCACTTCCCCGTTTATAATACAAGTTAGGACTAGCTGTTGCCCGCGGCTTCGCCTGCGTGAGTTTAGCTTAGATGAAAAAAAATTTTGTGTTCCAAACTGTAGTTCAGCAGAAAATGCTCATCATGTTGAACGATTTTCACTAAGGCGCCATTTCCATATATCTTATAAAGTAGCTGAACTCTTGGAGTTCTTCATCAGATATTCTAGATCTTCAATTTTTATACGTCAGCAGAAAATGCTCATCAGGTTGAACGACTTTTGCTAAGGACCCATTTCCATGTATGTTATAGTGTAGATGGTCTCTTGGAGTTCTTCATCAGATGTTCCTGATCTTCGATTTTTATCGTCAACAGAAAATGCTCGTCAGATTGATTAACTTTTGTTCAGGTACCATTTCCATATTTCTTATAGTTCAGCTGTTCTGTTATGGTTCTTCATCAGGTGTTCCAGTTTTCAAAATCAATTATAGCCTTTATGTTTCCCAGGCTTAATAGCTATACAACAAAAAAAGTTTCATTCAAATCTGTCCAGTAGTTTTTGCGTGAAACGCGTACATACATACAGACTGACAGACAGACAAACAGACAAAAAATTCCAAAAAAATATTTTTGCTTTCTATTATTCTTTTTACTTCACTGGACAGTAAACTGCTATAGCAGTAAGAACAATTAAACTTCTATTGTGTCTCATTTACTGTCCCGTAAAGTGTTAAGTGTCCCTCTATCCATTTCAGTCAAAAATACTAAATGTACAGACAAAATATTTTTACTGTTTTATTATATGTATAGACTAGCTTTTGCCCGCGGCCTCGCCCGCGTGAATTTCCCACGGGAACAGTGCTTTTTCCCGGGATAAAAAGTAGCCTATGTGCTATTCCAGGTCATTATCTACCTCTGTACCAAATTTCATCGAAATCCGTCCAGTAGATTTTGCGTGATTGAGTAACAAACATCCTCACAAACTCACAAATTCACAAACTCACAAACTCACAAACTCACAAACTCACAAATTCACAAACTCACAAACTCACATCCAAACTTTCGCATTTATAATATTAGTATGGATTAGGATATCAAATTTTTTGAAACAGTTTGCGTGATATTCAGCTGAAACCTGAAACGTGACAAAAAATTACTGTAATGATTTCAAAAACAGAATATACCTAACATTCTCCTTAGATGAAGCTCGGGGATGTATACTCGATTATAAATCACTTACTTTGGATAAAGTAGTCGTGGACATTGGCGTAAAAGAGTTGGCAGCCGGATGTACATGCGTAGCTCTTTCGAGATCAAAACGGTTTACAGATATTATATTTGATCCAGGTTTTGATTATATCCGCTTGGAAAAAATTAAAAAAATGAAGTTGTTGCAGCTCAGAATAGATGAAGAAAAAAGGTTGGAAAATCTGTTCTCCTCAACCGCGCAATAACTGAATAATGTAATGCGTTGCGCCTTACATTTTTGTTTTAACAGAATCCCGTATTTTACTGAAAATTCGAATTGGTTCAGTAAATTTACGTTCTAATATTTTTAATAAATAACAACCGCGAGGTCTACGTTCGCGGCGAACCACTAGTCTTATTTATTATCAGATTTTATGTCTGATCCTCGCTTGTTTCTTATAATAGTTTCCAGCATGGGCAGAAATGACGAAGGAGGGTATGAAAATAGTAATGTGGGGCGAAAAAGGACTAGGGACGAAAGCAGAATTTTGTGGAGTGTAGGGCAAAACCTTAGGATGAATGTAGAACAAACCATCTTGTGTTGGAATGTCGTGATATTTTAATTCTAACCCTAAATTGCTCGGCCGTTGTGACTTAATTGCTTTGTGTAATTTTGCAACTCATGGGTTAATTCAATTTACGTTTGCAATACACGTGTTTTGAAAAAGATTACTATGAAAATTGTATAAAAAATTCAGAAGGACACGACCTAGACGGATTGATTGTAGCAATTGTCAAATTGACTTGAGAATCATTTATGAGGACATGTCCTTTGAAGGAAATTATAAAATTTATGAGGACATGTCCTTTGAAGTAAATTATAAATAAAATAGGTATCTGGACGATAAGTACTTAGTCCAGGTATCGTGAATAATACAGTTATGTTCGCAGTTTCCTCAAGGTTAAGGTCTATAATTATCGTATTTTCAGGCTGCTTAAATTGAAAATTTACGAAACACAAACAGCATCTAAAAAAGCCATCTATTGGTTTTTGGGATGTTACCATCCAAAACCTGTAGAGATTTGCAATGTTAATAGAGTAGTTTGCCATTGTCTTTCATATACTAGCTGATAAATTTATTTAAACCAGTGTGCAGGTTTCCTCGCGATGTTTTCCTCTCTTGAAGCTAGGGTACCTATAGATTACTACTTTAGTAGTTACTTTTGTCAAAAGGGCTATTACTCGACGAAAGAATATCTAAATGACAAACTTTAATATCTTTGAAATCCAACGTTTAAAGAAGATTTTCATGACAAATATTTAATTTATTATTGTAAATTATGTATTCAAATTCACATTAATTTTAATAAAATATTTTTTTGACATTGGACGGGCGGATAATGAATAGGATGGGTACTGGCCTCGTGGTCTCGGTCTAGGCGCAGCTCCTCTCCAGCGCTGGACTCCGCTCCGTACAAGGGAAGAAAGTTCTTGAGAGCACTATCACTCGGAAACACACCCGAACTTTTGAGTTTTGGTAGATTTTAGCGGTTTTAAGAAATTTATTTTAGAGCGTATCTTGCGCGCGCGGCCATCACAGAAGGACTGGGGTAGGGGTAGAATGAATGGAATGAAGGAAAAGGAATGATTGTGTGAATGAGTAAGTTTCGGCGAAGACAGACATTGATGACATTAATTAAATACTATTATTATTTTATATTATAGCGACAAATTATCTATAGAATTATTTTATTGTTTACTATTTAAATGTATTAATCTATTCAATTTATTTAATCAATGTTATTTATATTCTAATTTACTAATTTCTTGACACTAACTTGCAACACCCTACCTGGGTTCATGTACTATTTACCTATACAAACATTATACACCAACTAATGTAGACCTGTACATGTAAGCGAGAATAAATGAATTTATTATGAATTACAGATATGCTCCTTCTTTTTCTAAAGATGCCTCTCCTCTTCTAAAGGTTTAAGTAATCTTAAGCTAGTGTACCTATAGATATGCTTCTTCTTCTTCTAAAGATGCCTCTCCAACTAGTGAAAGTTAGCAATTAGCATGTAGGTATTCTTAGCAGTTTCTTATTTATTTATTTTTTGCAATCTATCGAGCTGTTAATTAACAATCATTTAGTTGACTTATTGTCCCGGTAAGGAGCTTAACTTTTTAATCAATACGAACAACTTCTTAAGAGGAAGCGCTTATGCCAATAGTTTTGAAACGAAAATTAAATTTAAGAATTCCAAGTAAGAAACGCTTGGATTTGTAACAAAATTCGAACGTCTTTTAATTGACGCCGTAGGTATCTTAAATAAATGTAAATTTTACTGATATAATATTGTTTTGATACAAATACACATACGTCACATCTTAATATTTTAAGTGGTAGACAAACCTATGAGCCTCGAGGCTTAAAATATCATTTTTAGCTAGATACATATTGATGGAATTAAAATGAGAAATTTCCTTTTCCTTTGAAGGGAAGCATTTGTCACATTCTATGTTTCCCATCGCTCCCAGATCAACTTGGAAGGAGGAAAGTCAATATTTTGATCAACGCAATTGGTATATAAACGCAGAGACAAAACCGCTGAACGAAGAATATGTACATTCAAAGGAAAAATAATTATAGTATACTTAAATGTTATGCCTGTGATTGAGTGACTAATATAAATTTAAAATGGCTGTACAAATATTCTATAGACATTATTTCAAACGGGATACTGTACCTCGTACATGTACAAACAAGGTTGAAAGCATTACTCCCTCCAAGGCACACGTACCGAACGTGACGTACTTGTAACGAGCTTATCGAGGGGGTGAAAAAATACTTAATGTGTCGTTTTTGGAGAATATTACATGTCAATTTGTACATGATATTGCTTACCCTACTTATATTATCGAACATTAGTCATCATATACCTTACCTTGTCCCATCATCTGGGGTCGGCGCAATATGTCCTTCTCCATAACTTTCTATTCCCAGTCATATCAACATTAGTATACTAGATTTATGATACACAATTGCAAAATTTTAGATGTGTGTGAGGATGTATGTTTGTTACTCAATAGTGTAAAATCTACTGGACGGATTTTGATGAAATTAGGTACACGAATAGTAAATGACGGGAATAGCATATAAGGTACTTTATATCCCGAAATTCGCACGGGAGCGAAGACCCGGGGCGTAGCTCGTTTCCGAATGAACGATTGATTTTTATTTAAGGGTTGATGAATTTCGTTATTTCGATGAAGAAAGTTTTTTTTTTATAAGCAAGTGTTTTTATGTCTTCTATATTTAGTATTTCTTGAAACCTAAGTACAAAATAGATTTTGATAATTTTAATTCTATCAGAAACAACAGATTTAATATCAAAATATATTTTCAGAAAACTTTCACTAATTTCCACGTTTTTTTTTTCTTTGTACAAAATATCAAACTGTTATTCTATTTTTAACGACTCTGCTACGTAACCCAGTATCCTAGGTGAGCTTTGCGATGCTGTACTACAAGGGGTTACACCAGATAACACCGGCCGAGAACGTATAACATTTTGATATTTACGCATCGCGTCGCACGGTGGACCCTATACTATGGACAGCCCGGTCAAAATTATTTAGGTGCATTTTTCGACTGAAACTAATTTGTAGACGTGTGTTATGGCAAAATAACTTCATTACTTCGAATAATTTCATGTTAAAGGCCATGAAATTATAAATATTTCCCTACAAATAACATAAACTAAAAAAAAAAAACAATGTAGGTATACTTTATTGCATTATAAATCAAGTAAAAAGTTGTCTACTCGGGTAAATAAAATCATATCTAGAACCTCAGTTGGAAGTGCTATTATTAACTTCGCTTCCGTCAACATAGAGCGGATTGAGGAGGTACTATCTTTTCTTCAAATGCTGTTTCTGTGACTTTCGGTGGTATGATATTTTTTACTTCCTATGATTTGCTAAGATGGCCTTCACTGCGAAGTTTCGCTTCAGTAGAAAAAAGCAGTTCGTCCACAGAAGTAGAAGCACATAAATTTTCAGTCTTCCTACGTTTACGGCGTTCACTAGACAGAACGAAATCCAGAAAAACCTTCACCGGCCTACACGCCTTTGATTCTACAAATTACAAACGTAGATGTCGTGCCTCAGTTGTGTCTCAAAAGCCAAAGAAATCATAATAAAACATAGAAGTCTTACAGAGATCTTGTCACTTTATTTCAATTTCTTTTCATGAGACACAATTGAGACGAGACATCTACATTTGTAATTAGTAGAATCGGCCTCCTGGATTGACGATTCTGTTAGCATATTTTTTTTAAAATGCACTGTCCATCTAACCATGACGAATTAATATTTAAAAAAATATTTTTGTCCCTGTTCGACGACAACCACTTATTTTTAATAGTTATAAAAAAAAATAACAACGTTTTTTTAAGTTCAGTTAGGTCTGTAGAAGTGCAGTTGGTTTTGGCAATTAGCATCTCTTCTAATTTTGAAAACATTGTGTCTAATTTTTTGTATTTGAGTGAAAATCATCTTTCACACAAATCTCTCTTCCTTATTGTGTAGACTATTACACCTAAGAAAGAATAAATAAAAAAACTATAAAATCAGCTACAGTATAGTCAAAACTCAACACTTCACACAAGTTATAACATTGCATTCTTCATATATCTGTATAAAATTATCATAAACACGAACGCCTTCAATTGAGAAACCACTACCTCCTAACTTCTAAATCCTGCCATTTCCAAATGGGGATTTTGTCCGCACGATTCAACTCAAATCTGTATTCTACATTATTCTAGGATTCACCTAAAATCAATAATTAAGAGGACAAAATCCCCTAATTTGAAAAAAATAATAAAAACAAAATTGCATTTTCGAAAGTGACTTATAGTTGTATTCTATTTTTTTTCCATGTAATTAATAATCTCAAAATGTTACATTTATACGTTTTAAATACTACATACCTTCATCATTACTCATGATTATTTTTATTAACTTCACGCTCTTACTTTAAGAAATACAAGTATTCAAAGTATGAACAAAACTTTGATTTGCGCAACGAACAATAGCGAATTCACAAAATTGCCAATGTTTTGACATGTCGTACACACAATATTTGACGGCTAAGGGTACTTTACTATCGAAAACTAATGCACTATATCTTCAATTTATCAAATCAATAAGTAATAACCATCTATCTATATTTTCAAAAAAATGATTTATGACCGGCCGCTCCATACTACCGGATCCATAGTGCGTCGCATCACTCTTGCTGCTTTTGACTGCGTCTGTGTTCTGTGTTTCCGAGCACATACAACCTGACTCTCTTCAAAACCAGAGTGAATAGGCTGCTTCTGGGTAAGCTCGCTACATCGTAGACCTCATCTCTGTCCTCGGGCAAGATTGTGGTCAAGAGCAAACCCATCTAAAAACAGGTAAGACTCAATAGCTAGGTATACTCCCTAAAGAATTTATCAAATTTACAAGGTTATAAACAATTTCAAACCTGTCCAAACACGAGACCCGTCCACAATTCACGCGTGACAACCCTTATCAGATGTATTCGTCTAACGATACTTAGCACGCGAGAAAAATGATTCGAATACTACAAACAAACGACATTAAAAATTAACTGTGTTTTTGGTGGTTTATGAATGTTTCAGTTTTTGTGTATGAGTTACCACAAAAATCGGAATACGTCTACTGTATTATTAAACCCCGACTCAAAAAGAGGGGTGTTATAAGTTTGACGTGTCCGTGTATCTGAGTATGTCTGAGCTGATTGTGATCTATTTTTTTCTTTTGTTCAACAGATAACTTAATCGAGAGCGTCCTTAGCCATGATTCACAGAAATCGGTTTAGTCGTTTAGAAGTAATCAGCATTTTTTTTAACGTGACAAGTCTGGAAGTAAGTACTGTTTTTGTAAATTTGTAACTTATATTAAATATGACAAGAACGATTCTTAAATTAATTGATTTATTGATTGATTAAACCCTTGAACCGCGACCGTCGGATTTATCCGACAAATTTGTTTGTGTCCGTTTCGCCTTCATCACAAACAAACAAACATACATTTTACCTACGAAATAGGCATAAAATTGTTTGTGGGACATATCCGACGTGGCGGTAAAATATAGTTCCTACTACACAAAAAATCTTCATCTTGTTTACCTAGTATAATACCTATACTGTTATAGTTTTTCAGTCCGCCGAATGGTCGATGGAAGATGGAAATGACCGTAAATAATTCGGATTGATCTACAGTTTCAAACATGAAGTCAAGCACATTTCAAGTTATACCACCCTTCTATGCGGTGGTAATAGAGACGAATTCGCTATGATAATGGGTAGCATAATTCTATTGGCACTAAGCACTACTAATGTTTGTAAACTTCAGATCCAAACAGCACTGAGTTTATAAACGCAAGAAATACTAAGTTTCTTAGAAATAAAATTCCAAGAAAATCTTATTATAGAGTTTCGCGGCGTAATTAATCTGATAAACTTAATGACTTCTTAATAAGTTGAATGAGTTTTTTAATAATGCGCCAAGTCTCCAATGGAGTGGTTAGCTTATTATAATGAAAAAGTGTCTTGGAGCAACTGGCTTTATATTGTTTTTGGTCTTGATTAACCCAATTGGCGCCATTTGTGGAATTTCTTTTGAAAATTTACGGCAACCAGGCGAAATTTCTTACCCATTTTGATAAAGTAAACTAATTTTAATTGTTAATACTTTTATTGTTAATTATATTTTCTTCTAACTCGTTAAAAAATAAACTTTTTAAATCCCCGAAACGAAAAGTGTTACAATTTCGATATTGCTATTTTTATTCGAGCCGTAATTTCTGAGTAAAATAAATTTAGTTGCTTTTCTCATCCATATTTTCTTAATTACGTATTGATGTAAATCTGTATACCCATTTGAAGGTTACTTAGCAATTTTTTAGTTGTTATAATTTTACTTTTTTTAAGTTTTCGGTTTAGTTTGGCAGGAAGTAGCGCAGAACAGGAAGGAGTGGAAGCTTCTAGTATCGGAGGCCAAGATCCTCTTTGGATCGTCGAGCCATCGAAGTAAGTAAGTAAGTTTTAGTTCATGTATTTAAAGTATGCAACAAGTTTTCTTTCTAATCTTTACAAATGTAAGACATGGCTTTTTCACCTTGATCATGTGATAACATACATCTAATTGAAAACGAGTCAGTTACAATTTAAGCCGAAACAAAAATTTAAATCTTATTAGACGGGACATTTTTAAGGGTGTAACTCCCATAATCCAATTAAAGGAAATAAAGGGTGCGGCGAATGGTTAGCACCTGTTGCCGAATAATTTACAAGGGCGAATATGTTCCCTTGAAACCCAGCTGCCGTTGTTATTATTTTCCGCCCTTGAACTTAAGATAATGTGTATTAAGAAAGTGTAGAAGTATTTTTTTTCTAGCTATTTATGTCCACTGCTGGGCAAAAGCCTCCCCTAACTTCCTCCACGTATCTTTGGTAACTTTTTTTTTATTAAAGGTGGGTTTGCTCTTGACCACAATCTTGCCCCATGAAAGAGAAGAACTTGGTGATGGAAACATATTTTCAGCATCTTTCTCGTGAAGAGATATAATTTGATTTCATTTTTTTGTATAGTGTAGATATACAGAAGCTTTTTGTCCTTCAGAAAAAATGCGTACGAATAATAGCCCAAATAAAAACACCCAGAGCTGCAAACCATTAAATATAAATTCATGATATCTGTTCTTTTGTCCACAAAAATCTGCATACATTCACAAAAATCCATGAAACACATAATGTAAATACCCGAAACAAAAATAAATTATATATCCCACAATGCAGAATTAATATGTTACAAAATAGTCCACATTATATTGCAATAAAATTATATGACAAGCTTCCCCTAAGTATTAAAAATTAAACATAATATTCTATATTTAATAAACAGTTAAAACAATATCTAATAAATATGAGTTTCTACACTATAGACGAATACATGCAGGCCAAGGATATATACGCAGGAATTTACTAACCTGTCTATGTATCTTTGGTTTACATCTTTATAAAATACATAGATACATACTAAAAACATATATATAATAATATTAATATGACGATTATACTATATTATTTTTTATATAAATTTTAGTATATAAGGCGCCGCAAATTTGCAATACCTGTAAAAGGTTTCTAAGTTGTAAGTACCAATATTAATATAAGACCAAAATGTACACTTAGTTGGCAAATAAATGAATATGAATACTCGTTTGAAAGAGATCGTAGATTTAGTTAAGACTACAAATATGTTCTAGGTATAACAAAATAAGTTGATTACGTACCATTTTTTTGGCTTACTTAGTGGCCCTCTGCACTTAAGCAGCAGATTTGAAGCTCCTTTTATCATGTATCACAAATTGTAAGCAACACTTTATTTTTAATCTATGTTTTTTTATGGCTTTTGTTTTTATAAATATGTTAGCCTGATCGTATCCTTACCTTTATAAGCACACGGAGACAGTTACTCTTAAGCAGCACTTGTTTTGAGTGGGAGTCCAAATGATTCAAAATTCTATGATATTGACTCATGTACGGATATTTTTATCTAACTGTACCTGCTTTGGGTAAAGCAAAATATCGTGTTAAATTCCCTTTCGGCCACTTTCGAAACTAGAGTATCGAAACTAGTTTCGAATAAAGAATAATTTTCCTTTAACCGAAACTAGTTTCCAAATAATAAAAAAAAATCTGTTTTCGAAACTCGTTACCAATTAAGAAAAATAATTCTGTTTCCGAAACCGGGTTATTTTTTGTTTCGAAACCAGTTTACGCGACTTGAAACTAACACTAGAAAAGAAAGGAAAAATATACTTATATCAAATTCAAAAACTAGGTACCTTCTTATAACCATTGTATTGTGATTAGAGATGGGCATTTACCCGATAAATTTCCGAGACTCGGAAATTTATCCATTTATACCCATTTTTTCCCAGGAATTTTTAATTTATACCGGGTAAAAATTAAAATTAATTAAAATGTTGGTAATTACGATATTTTATAATATATCGTTAAGCTTTATTATAAAATAAAGTGTTTAAGCACATATTCAGTTTTTAAATTAAGTACTGTGTTAAAAAAAATTAAGTACTGTGTAAAGTTTCACGCAAAAACTACTGGACGGATTTGAATGAAACTTTTTTTGTTGTATAGTTATTAAGCCAGGGCAACATATAGGCTATATATAATTGATTTTGAAAACAGGAACACCTGATGAAGAACCTTAACAGAACAGCAAAAGTTTATTAATCTGACGAGCATTTTCTGTTGACGTATAGAAATCGAAGATCAGGATCATCTGATGAAGAATTCCAAGAGACCAGCTACACTGTCTATTACATATATTGAAATGGCGCATTAGCAAAAGTCGTTCAACCTGATGAGCATTTTCCGTTGACGTATAAATAGACAGGAAACAGGATAGGACAAAGAGGGACTCGGGGTGGGAGTTGTTTGTGGTACACGGAAAATTGTAGATAACGAGCAGACGAAGATTGTTTATTGAATGAAGTATCACTTTTGATTAATTTTAACACCGCGACTGTAATACGAGTACCTAATATATTCCCGCGGGACACGGGATAACCCAATGGTTGAAATTTTGAGTACTGGAGTTTAGGTTACTACAGTTTGGAATACATAAAGATTTTTCATCTAAGCGAAACTCACGCGGGCGAAGCCGCGGGCAACAGCTAGAATCAGTAATAATGAAAAACTTAATTTGAAATTAAAATGCAGCAGACTTAGTTACTAACTCTCTCAAAAACACGCGTGCATAAAATTTTCTCGATAGAAAAATATTGCGAAGTTACCTCCAAATCCTAATCCTAACTAATATTATAAATGCGAAAGTGAGTTTGTTTGTTAACTCTTCTCGCTTTACTACTCAACCAATCTTCCTGTTTCACATACACATAGTTAGAAGTACTGAGAAGGACTGTCGTGTATAAAAAATAAAAAAAAATAAAAAGTGTAAGTTGGTTGCTGTGTGCGCAGGGGTCTCCAACTATTTGAAGCGAAGACGGGCAATATCCCTGCGCAGTGCGATTATACACGAACACTTACTTTATAGAGAGCCGGATGTAATGCTCAGGATAGAGCCTCGCACTTTTGAAGTACAAGGACCTCTTGTCTAGTAAGCCTTAGGTCCTGGGAGTCATGGGCAGGGTGATATCATTAATACAATATGGTTGGGATAGAATATAGCATTTTATTCCATAAACACACTAGCCGCTGAGGGCGGGCACATGTTATACTAATACCAAAATCTGATAAGTCTTTGCCGCAATTAAAAGTTAAAATTAACATAAACCAAATATAAGGTACCTGGCCAGGTCCGTACACAAACGTCTGTGCGCACTTAGAACGTTGTCCCGTTCACCGTTTTGTGATCCATTGGGTTCGAGCACTGGTACTGGTCGCGTCCTCAAAGCGACGCGGCGCTCCTGCACGCTCCGTTGTATGCGAGATAGTAGACGCTGGCTGGACCTTCCGAGATTTGCGCCGAGCCACTAAAGGGACATCGGATCGGGGGCGGCGATGCGGCCTTCGGAAATAAGGTTAGGATCCGTGTGTTGCGCTTTGGGGTCGCCGACGACGGGGCCTGTGCCGTGGCACGCGGTCCACGGTCCGGGAGAACCGCACCCTCTGGTGATGGGAGGACACTCCAGGAAGCGCCAATTCATACGGCCGGGCGGGCACGTGGATATCAACAGCTCATCCTCCTGACAACTTCGTGGCGGCAAATATCCCCTGTGTCCTTGCGCGTATCGCGGATTTTAAAGCTAAAGGTTAAACTATAGTCCCATGACGGGGTGCCGAGGGCGGCGAAAGTGAAAAAACCCCAAAAATTTAATGATTTTGCTTAAGCCATGTTACGCGTCGTGGCGGCCTCACCAGGGAGAGACCGATCCCTCTCCACTCGATTTGACATTCCGCCTCGTCGCGCTCCATTTCGCCCAATTCGGACGCACGTCAAACCAACTTTTAAACATTCTTTAAAAGAACTAATGTTTAAATAAGGTATTTATTCGTTGAATATTATAACAATCTAAGTCGACGATATTAAAGGAGAATAATTAAAATTCTACAACAATCCAGCCATGATTTCTTATTTGTTTATGATAAGAAAGGTTGGTTAGGAACTGATACGGAACGTGTGTCACCAGCTGTCAATGTCAGACGTCCAACTCTGCAGATTTTGTTGACCGTCTAATTTAATCATAGAATGTTTTGTTATGAATGTTTAGTTTTTGATATAATTCCGTAAGTACACAAAATCGCGTCGAGTTATTGCTACCAATGGTTTCGGCGTGACTCAAAGAACGTTTTGATGTGCGGGTCTCCCTGTTTTCTTAATAAGTATTGTAAAAACAACATATGAAATTTGTGTACTGGTGTGTCACTTTCCCATTCAATTTGTCTGGAGACTAATGGATTTGAATGCCTGCTATTGTGGTGAGTCGAGAGCCTATCATGCAGGTAATACGCCACAGGAATAGTATCCCAATATATCAACTATTTCACTTAAAATATGACATGCAAAGTTGACCAGTTAGAAGTTCAAAATAATTCTGTAGTTATCACTACAATACCCCCCTTTTCGGCAAAGAGGTTAAGTCGTACTTAGCCGAAACAGCCGGGGTAACCGGAGAAAACATTCACCTATCCTACGGCAATATATTTCTAAATATAAAACTATCAGCTATATATGAAACTAACTCATGCTATTTCATATATTAAACTAAAATGTATGTGCTAGAGTTCTGAAATTAACTCAATTTATGTTGAGTGTCAGGAATACAGCGTCTGGCCAGACCGCTGCAATTCCCCTGCATTAAAAAATCATACTTGGATTTCTAATGAGATAATCGCAAGTAGCATACTAATAATTAAGAATTATCTAAAGTAATATAGTTCTTACTTATGTATAATAAGAAAAACTATTTAAAGTTTAATTAAATAATAGTAATCTAGCATTCCTACATAATTTACTAGTTAGTAATTAAATTGTAAACCTAATAAAGTCTTTAAACTAATGGAGAGATCTCACATACATAGACATTTAAAATGTATAGCCGTTGGGCTGACGTTGTATAAGGGAAAAAACTTATTTTCCTTTTTTTCTCAAAAATTAAGGAGTATTAATCCATATCCTTATGTTTACTCTGGCGCCTAGAGTGTGTAGTTACAAAAGAAATTGGTTTTCATGAAAACGCTTGACAAAAAAATTTCACATGTGAGTCATGTCATATGTGAAAAATGGGGCCTCTGATTGGTTATACCAATCCAAAATATCAAAGTTCAAGATAAAAAAAAGTTGCTAGCTAGGGGACACACCTTGTGAGACTTTTATTATGTCCTTGACATGATATTTTCCAACTTTACCGGTTTCTATCTCCTGAAGGTCGTAAACAACATCCGAATGCTTCCTGACAACTTTACATCACAAAGCGCGGTGCTAGTTTAGCGGAGAAGAAATGAGCTGAACGACTGGTCATTTGAAGGTATTAACGAATTTGGAATGCCGCCTCTTTTCGGCAACATGCCATCCGTCATTATCTCCCGACCTTTAGCTAACAAAATGGTGTGCCCGGTGGCAACATTAATAATGCTATTCAAAGATAGCTACCACTAAATAAGTCAGAAAAACATTTCAGTACTTTATGTTCTGAAGTGTTTCGACTACGCCTAAAATCATCAATTCTAAGAAAAAAATCTGTGACGTCTGAGTCACCAGAAAATTTTAAATTCCACGACCTCAAATGGTCCTCCTTTAATATGTGGATAACGCGTTCGTCATCTTCCCTAGTCTCCGTAACATAGGTAGTCCTACCCATTGAGTTGGCTTGACGTACTAAACCGGGAGCTCCTAGTTGAGACAATGTGGGTTGTAACGCTTTAAGTGTGGAAGGGCCGGGTGGGTGGGTGTCAATTGCACCTCCCCGTGGTCGTGTATTAACAAATGAGGAAGTAGTAGTGGTAGGTGGTTTGTTTGCCTCCCCACTTACTTCGTGATATTGCTCTTCCCTTTCGCCGTCCGACATGTTGACAAAAATGTGAGGTTATATGTGTCAGGGTATGTAATAGGTTATAATAATTGATAAATTTCTAAATAGATACAGGTTACTCCCTGTCAATAAAAATAAATTAGCTCTCAAATTGAGATTAAATAGGAATTATGGCTGAGCGCTATGCTTTTTATTCATAGCGAAGCGCAAATAAAATATTAATTATTATATTATAATATAATTATAATATTATTTAGTAATATTATAATAATTACTATGAATTGTATTAAATGTATGCTTACAACCCTGTCGCATATAAACCTAACAAACACTAAAGTATAATAACTTTACAGTCAATGATATCACCAAAATTTCAAAATAACAAGTGAGCGAGTTTAAAAAAATTAAAAACTATTTTTTAGAAAAAACTGCCACTCTCACAGGACTCAAAGGCTCAAAAATATAGTAGTTCGGGCGCCATTGTCGTGTATAAAAAATAAAAAAATAAAAAAGTGTCTTGTTGGTTGCTGTGTGCGCAGGGGTCTCCAACTATTTGAAGCGAAGACGGGCAATATCCCTGCGCAGTGCGATTATACACGAACACTTACTTTATAGAGAGCCGGATGTAATGCTCAGGATAGAGCCTCGCACTTTTGAAGTACAAGGACCTCTTGTCTAGTAAGCCTTAGGTCCTGGGAGTCATGGGCAGGGTGATATCATTAATACAATATGGTTGGGATAGAATATAGCATTTTATTCCATAAACACACTAGCCGCTGAGGGCGGGCACATGTTATACTAATACCAAAATCTGATAAGTCTTTGCCGCAATTAAAAGTTAAAATTAACATAAACCAAATATAAGGTACCTGGCCAGGTCCGTACACAAACGTCTGTGCGCACTTAGAACGTTGTCCCGTTCACCGTTTTGTGATCCATTGGGTTCGAGCACTGGTACTGGTCGCGTCCTCAAAGCGACGCGGCGCTCCTGCACGCTCCGTTGTATGCGAGATAGTAGACGCTGGCTGGACCTTCCGAGATTTGCGCCGAGCCACTAAAGGGACATCGGATCGGGGGCGGCGATGCGGCCTTCGGAAATAAGGTTAGGATCCGTGTGTTGCGCTTTGGGGTCGCCGACGACGGGGCCTGTGCCGTGGCACGCGGTCCACGGTCCGGGAGAACCGCACCCTCTGGTGATGGGAGGACACTCCAGGAAGCGCCAATTCATACGGCCGGGCGGGCACGTGGATATCAACAGCTCATCCTCCTGACAACTTCGTGGCGGCAAATATCCCCTGTGTCCTTGCGCGTATCGCGGATTTTAAAGCTAAAGGTTAAACTATAGTCCCATGACGGGGTGCCGAGGGCGGCGAAAGTGAAAAAACCCCAAAAATTTAATGATTTTGCTTAAGCCATGTTACGCGTCGTGGCGGCCTCACCAGGAAGAGACCGATCCCTCTCCACTCGATTTGACATTCCGCCTCGTCGCGCTCCATTTCGCCCAATTCGGACGCACGTCAAACCAACTTTTAAACATTCTTTAAAAGAACTAATGTTTAAATAAGGTATTTATTCGTTGAATATTATAACAATCTAAGTCGACGATATTAAAGGAGAATAATTAAAATTCTACAACAATCCAGCCATGATTTCTTATTTGTTTATGATAAGAAAGGTTGGTTAGGAACTGATACGGAACGTGTGTCACCAGCTGTCAATGTCAGACGTCCAACTCTGCAGATTTTGTTGACCGTCTAATTTAATCATAGAATGTTTTGTTATGAATGTTTAGTTTTTGATATAATTCCGTAAGTACACAAAATCGCGTCGAGTTATTGCTACCAATGGTTTCGGCGTGACTCAAAGAACGTTTTGATGTGCGGGTCTCCCTGTTTTCTTAATAAGTATTGTAAAAACAACATATGAAATTTGTGTACTGGTGTGTCACTTTCCCATTCAATTTGTCTGGAGACTAATGGATTTGAATGCCTGCTATTGTGGTGAGTCGAGAGCCTATCATGCAGGTAATACGCCACAGGAATAGTATCCCAATATATCAACTATTTCACTTAAAATATGACATGCAAAGTTGACCAGTTAGAAGTTCAAAATAATTCTGTAGTTATCACTACAGGACATAGGATACTTTTCATCCCAGGAAAAAGCACTGTGCCCGTGGGAAATTCACGCGGGCGAAGCCGCGGGCAAAAGTTAATCTATAATACAATTGAAATGTTTTGATTTTTTTGTTAATTCTACTTGAAACAGCCACATACTAAATATGCATCATTATTTTCAAAATATTATTTGAATACGATTTTAAATCTGTTGTTTTTGTTTTTTTTAATATTTGAACCGAAAATAACTAGTTATTTGTCTTTCTTTTAATCAAAACATACCTAATATTTATACTTTATTTATTATTCTAACAGTATTAAAGTAAATAAGGATATTTTCCTTTCATTTTAATTTCTACCCGGCATAAATTAAAAATATCGGGTATAAATGGGTATAAATTAATTTTTACCCATTCTACCCATTCTTTCCCATTTTTACCTTCCCGTAATTTATCCAAGCGCCCATCTCTAATTGTGATGAATATTAATACAGTGCGTGCTTAACCCCTAAACATAACACAAAAAAAATAAAGTAATAATAATTTAAAGGCCGAAATTAATTCCGCGTAACAATAAAGAACCAACACTTAAAATTCCTTAAACCTTCAGAATTGTGCGTGATAAAAACAATAAAAGTTTGTACAAGCTCGCGAGCTTTTACGAGGCTCGTTTGTAAAAAGGTTTTTTGTAATAAAACCATAAAAAAATTCAAACACCTACAAGTTTTGTACAAAGTTTATGTGGTAACTAACTAGGTCATAACTGTTTTAGCTTCACATAATATATGATCGAACTAAGTTTTATACTTGGTCGTTCTCTGACTAAACTTTTTGGATTATATTACCCACTTACTCTGAGAGACTGCAAAGAAAAACATAGCTACAATAGATATAAAGGTAATAGATATGTGGGAAGGAGTGAAGAAAATTTTCTGATCTAAATATATATGACATTATTTTTAACTATCTTAAAAAAGATCGCTTTTATTTATTTCCTTAGTCAAATAAAAACATAAAAACAAATAAGTCAAATAAAAACATAAAAACAAATAAGTCAAATAAAAACAAAGAAATAACAATAAAAGTTACTACTTTTAAAAACAAAGAAATAACAATAAAAGTAGTAACTTTTATTGTTATTTCTTTGTTTTTATTTGACAAGACAAAGAAAGACAAGGCAAAACAAAGAAATAACAATAAAAGTAGTAACTTTTATTGTTATTTCTTTGTTTTTATTTGACTTATTTGTTATTATGCTAAGAAATATGGTAAGAATATTAAATAAAAATATCTTCTAAAAGTTGTTGAAATCAAACGCGGAAAGATGTTTGATGATCTTCTACGATATGACGATTTCATCATAAATCTCAAGAAGTTAAAAATATTAAACTTAAATTTAAAATCAATTTTCTTATTTTATTTCTTTTACTTATTTATTCAAATTTTACCAATTCTCAAGCAGTTAGGTATTTTTCAGTTGAGATGTACAATGAATAATATGTATACCAAAAAGTATTTTTTAATAAATATTCCTCTTTCTCTGTACTGGTTTAGTTTATGAGAAACACTCAAAACATACCTACATTTCGCCACCAACACAATAATTTAGGATTATTTATTCCGAGGTCAAGCAGCAAGCAGCCAGAGCTGGGTACATCGCGTGCTTTATTAATTAATTCATTCCATTGTTCAGTGGAACCTACGATTGGCTCTAGCTATCCCATATCGATTAAAATTTGTGTCTAGATTTAAATGAAAAATAATTTGAATTACTTGTGTGAATCTTAAAGCTACTTAGCTTTTTATAGCTTTAAAATTCACACAATCGAGCCGAATTTCTTTTCTAATTTGACCGAATTTTTAACGCTTTTCTGTAAAATAAGCGTAGGTACTTTTCTTTATCTAGCATTAATCTTATATCTTTCGCGGCTCATTGAATTATGAATTAAAGCGGTGGTGGCCGAGTGGTAGGGCGCCCGCCTGTGGCTGCAAAGATCCCAGGTTCGAATCCTGCCCGGGCTACACGAGTTTGTATACTAATCTGGCTCATGTACCTACGTTAGTCTTCATCGACCACCACTTGCTTACGGCGAAAACATCGAGAGGAAACTTGCACTCTGGTTGATAATTATCAACTAGTGTGTGAAATGAAGAAGTCAATGGCAAATCATTCCATTAAAATTTCCAAGAGAGTCGTTGTGTGTGTTTCATTCCATATAATGTCAACGACCCTCAGTCATGAGGAAATACGACTAAAGAGAGAGAGAATTTTGAATTATGAATTATCATGTCAGGTGGTGGCGAATTACGCGTCATGATCCCTATCATTATATTATGTTGTATTGTTTCCATACAACATCTACTTAAAATATCTACTTTCTTCATAAATCAAAATGCTATTTCCAAGGATTCAATAAACTACATTATGCAGTTGAAAAATAGCCGGTCAGTGGCATCTTAAGACTTTATTTAATTCGTCTGTTTCCGCGAATGTCGCAGGAAATTGCGAATTTTAAACTTCTTACCATACCCCCGACATTTTTAAATTGCATTTTTATCCTGCAGCTTGAATTTTCTAAGTTAATTTGACGTTTGTTAATGAAATTTTACTATGCATACATAGTGGCTTCAGTGAGCATTTCATTCGCAGATTGGAAGTCCGTGAGATTTGGATATCATGGACTTGAAACGCTTTTTGGAAGCGAATAAGAAGTCCAAAAATAGATGTCATGTTTTTAAAGTTCATGTAGTCATGGCATAAAAAGCTCAATAATTTCTAGGTGCAATTATTACCTGTTATTTCTAGATGAAATTGGAAGTCAAGTAGTTAGCTTTGAGTGTTAGGAAGAAGAGTGTTGAGTGTTAGAAATTATTTCTTAGTTTATAAACTATTAGGAACTTGCCAATACCCCTTAATAAGCTTAGAGCTATTATTTACAAGTATTTGTGAAGAGAACTACCTGTACGTACAGTACAAGTATTAAGCGCTTGTAGCTGTATTTACACCGAAATATATTTTATTAAACAAAATAATAATAAATAGTGCTTCATCTGCCGCTTTTTATGATGCTTTAATAAAAATGCTTGTCACAGGTTGAACCAGATAATTATGCGTATGGCAACTTATAATTGTTGTTTTCTTTTGTTACTTCCCGAAACTTCTTTTATTGATTTTTTTGTCAAACTAACCTTTTGAAATATTATATCAGTCTTATTTATTGAACCATCAAAAAAAATTAAGAAAAAATAATTTAGTAAAATTCCTTAGTTTATAATAATTACCTACTTACCTTTTTTATCCTACGTAATTTTTGTTGAATAAACGCATCTTTTTTTTTATATAATGTACATGCATTTCTGAGACGATTCTTAACTCAGCAGGTACATTTAAAATTGCAATTTAATACAAACTTACGTCGTCGATCGGTGTAAATACAGTCCAAAGTCTCAACTTCCGATGCACTTAAACTTGGACAATAAATTCATTGTTTCACTGTTACTAAGATATTGAGAGCATTGTTAACAATAATATTACATTAGCAATTTCGTGTTTGTTTAACTAGCAATCCGCCCTGGTTGCACATGTTTGCACAATGATTAATTTGCGGCGGCAATCTCAGAGATGTATCTGTCTAATAATGTCTGGTCTAACAGATATTGCAACTACTGTTTGTCTGTTTAAGCTTTCTACTTCATATAGAGTCAGTTTAGTAGACAATTGTTGAGACTAAAGTCTAAATTTTAGTAGCAGTGATCTCGATTAGTGATGTGCCTCTCGAGAATTTCAAAGGAACAGCGGAAAGTTTTTTGGAAATTTCTCGGAAATATTCTCGAGAACGGAAAATTTTCCTGAAAACCCGAGAAATTTCCAAGACTTTTCGGAAATTTTCAAAGGAAGAAATTTTCGGTAACAGGAACATCGCTAATCATGATTTATTTATACAGTCACAAAAAATATGAAAGTGATATTTAATAACGCAATTCTTCAGTATAATGACTTTAATTTGTCAGTTGCTGAAACACGATTCCTTAACCTTTAAAATAGAGAGAAAAAAATCAAAGTACTTAACATCTTTTAAAACAGAGATTAAAAGAGAAAGCATTCTACAGGCAAATTTATTTTTAAATTTAGTACACTCTGGCTGAATATAACCTGAAACAGAGTAAGTAATTTTATCCAGAAATTCCCACGTGAGCGGAACGGGACCCAAGTAAAATACAAAAACTAGTCATCGAATACATTTGATGTGTAGATTTTGTGCATCTGAAGCAAAATAAGCGATTGCCATTAAACCGAATGCTCCAGTGCTCTGCAAATTACCTTGTAATTTAACCTAGTGTAAGCGAGATATTTCCCAGTGTAACTTACCACATACTTAGATACTTAAAAAGGTCTGGGCACATTTCGGGCGTCGCACAGTATGAGAAAATCATAATCTAGCAGGATTTAATTCAAAATATCAACTTATACTTTTCGAACAACTAACTTTTTTTCTGTACTTTAGACCCTAATAACAATCGTGTCATACTTAAATTTTTTGTAGGTATCTTTAACCCCAACTTAAAAAAATGTTGAAAGTGGTACATAAAATTAATCATTTAATTGTAACAAAACGAGTGGTTTCCATGCGTGCACTTCTGATTAGATTACTCAGTGTTATGACTTATAACTTCGTATTTTGAGTTATTTATTGTATTAACAGTATCCTTAGGTAAGTCTCAGACTAATTAATAAATGTACAAAATAATAGCATTAACACATAATCACAAAAATATCAATAAGAGAAAAAAATGTTCAGTTTTTCAAAGTTGGTCAATTTGAATAGGGCAAAAGTTACATTATTACACAATATTACATAGCAAAATCTATATGGTTGTGTAGCCTAAAGTCTTAACTATTACGTGGTATAAACAGATCTGGCTCTTTTTCGCTCTAGCCATAGAATTATTTTTTTTTTAGAGTAGCCTGTGAAATTTACCAAAATTTTGATATCTGATGTTTGAAGACGGGATATGAGAGTTTTGATATTATTAACGCCTTTTGTTCATTTGTTACAGATAGATATTTTTAGAGCTTCTATTAAAGCGTTCTTAGTATTTCCCGTTGCGTTGTATTATTTACTTAGTCTGGACAGATATGATGATGATGAAATACTTTTAAAGCACCCTAAAGTTTATTGGTATAGAAAGCCACTTGTCTTTATGTTCGCCTATTTTATTACTTAGTGAAATAAAGTTTTAATAAATAAATATTAAGCATTGTATCGTTTTTATGCGTTAAATAAAATCAATGAAATCAATACATATGATAAAACAGTTACTAGTCTGTGTCTATACATAGGAGATATTTAAGAAAAAATATGAGGGGTCTTTATAGGGTCAATAGAAGTCAAAACCATTTTTTTAGAATTTTTATTTGTCTTTCTTTTTATCTGCTTGTTTGTACGCTCATCACGTTAAAACTACTGGACCAAATTTGATGTAGTTTTCACTGTTGTATTGTAGAAGGTCTAACTTTTCAGTTCTGGCGTAGTTTCTTGATACGCCGCTTAGAACCTGAGATATTGATAACAGTAAATTACGCGTGGACGAAGTCGCGGTCGAAGCTAGTTATAATTTACTGCGCTACTCCTTCTTCATTTATTATATCATTTCGAACCATGGCTTTGCTATTCACACTCAAAAAAATATGTTACATGTGGTTTAGAATTAAATCCCGCTAGATTACGAAAATCCTACACTGTGCGTCGACGACTTTTTGTAACAAGTTTTTTGCGGTTCGGGCATGTAAATTCAATAAAAAATGCCTTCACCACAGTCGCGTTTCGGGCGTCCAATTAATTAATATCTATTATCTGTCTCGATTTGACGCCTGAAAAGCGATTGTGGTGAAGGCACATTTTATTGAATTTTAATGAACGCCCTAACCGCAATTGTCTTACATGTTTACAAAATTAGATGCCAACAGCACAGGGCGGGCGCTTCATAGAAACAGCGCGTCAAATATGCCTACTACTACTACAAATGAAACTGTATATCCGTGAACACGTCAGTAACACGTCAATGAGTGCGTTTTCATAGTCGAACGTCCCACAGTTACACAAGAACGGGGTGGAAGTGCGGAAGGAGCGGGGGGGTGCCATATTGCGGGAGGGGCAGGGAGTTTCCTTTCTGTACGTAGCCAATAGATAAAGTAGTAGATGCCCGAAACGCGCCCAGACCCTTCAAAATGAGCAAAAAGTACGATTGTTCAACTGGAAAATGAAATAGCTCTGAGTTGTAGTTGCAATTTATTTCAACACTGAATCGAGTTCGCAATTTCTGTTGCCGTTGCTCGGTGTTTACTAGTGGCGCAAAACAATACTCGAATGTATTAGGTGTTTGAATTTTTCAAAGTTATGATTCATTTTAAAACCACATTAGCCCACTGCTGGGCATAGGTATCCCTTTTTGACGTTTCCATTTCTTTGTTTCTAAGGATAACTCCACTTTTACGCGAGCGAGAAATAAAATACTTGATAAAATGGTAAAAATGCGAAAGTCATAATGGTTTTTAATACGGATACTCACGCGTCTTGTTAGCCGGAACCGCCGACTAGTTTCGACTTCATACGTCATTTATTATTTAGTCGTATGGCATGCATGTGTTCAGAGTCGCTTTTCGTTATATTTAACTAGTAGCTATAAAAAAAAAATGAAAATGCGTTTATTTCTTTTACTACAAAGTGTTCAAAGATACATTGTTAGGACTTTCTAGTAAGCAAAGTATGCCTGCCTGTATCAGAAAATCCTAATCTTTCTTAAGCTATAACCTAATATCTAAACTCTTAACCCATTGGGCTGCATTCGCATCCGGAGAGAATAAGTCCAGGGAGTATATACGTCATTATCATTAATTCTCACGTTATTTTTAATAAAATTAATGCGAAAGTCATCTATAAATATCATACTTACTTACTTACTCCGCTGGCTCAGTGACCCCAAAGTGGATCTTGGCCTCCGAAACGAGAGAGCGCCATATACTTCTATTCTGCGCGGTGGCTCGCCAGTCATCCGCTCCCAGCTCACGCAGATCAGCCTCCACAGTGTCTCTCCAGCGATATCTGGGGCGCCCGACTGGGCGCCTTCCTGACACTTTTCCCAGGAAGGCTGAAATCAATAAATATCATAATAACCTATATTGTGTAGACCAAATTACACATTTTTTTTTTAATTTCCACAACTCCTCCGGACATCGGTAAGAGTATTTTATTTATATTAAAACAAACAATTTATGCAAAATACAAATTTACAAAATAATCAAACATGATATTTTCGTAAAGCTAGTTAAGAAATCTATTGAAATAATTTGCGCAGTTCCAAACTTAATTTACATTTCGAACCAGTTTTCATTCGGTAAAACTAATTAAATTGAAAAGTTTGGGAAAATTAAGCTATTGTTTAAGTAATAAATACAGCTATAAATTTATCGATAATTGATTATTTCATGATTTAAGCCTGATGTTCAAAAGGGAAAATTGCATGAAAAATTATTTGCCCGCGACTTCACCCGCGTGAATTTCCCACGGGAACAGAGCTTTTTGCCGGGATGAAAGGTACCTTATATCCTTTTCCGTATTTATAACTATGTGTATGCGAAATTTAAGCAAGATTGGTTCAATAGATAAAGCGTGAAGAGGTAACAAAAAACTAACAAACAAACTCAATTACGCATATTAATACAAGCTTTTGCCCGCGGCTTCGCCCGCGCGTATATCCCACGGGAACAGTGCTTTTTCGTACGTCTAACTATGTGTATGCAACATTTCAGACTGGTTCAATAGATGAAGCGTGAAAAGGTAACAAATAAACAAACAAACTCACTTTCGCCTTTATAATATTAGTTAGGATTAGGGTAGGATTAGGATTTAATCAAGTTTTAAATTATACACAGGGTGAATTCAAAAAGGGTGAAAGTACTCTTTGAATATGAGCAACTTTTGGTATAGGACCGACTAAATCGGACAGAAAAAAAAAATCAGCTTTTCCATACATTTTGGGTGTAAGGATTGTAAAAAAGCATAAAACAGATGATTTTTTTTTCGGTCAGTTTGAGTCGGTCCCACACAAAAAGTTGCTCATATAACTTCTTTTACTTATTATTCATTTTACTGTATAAAAATGCCAATATTTTAAAATTCATCCTGTATGTATAGGCCTTTGGTTGAAACATCAAGGCGTTAAGTAATAAGGTGAAATAAAAACCTGAAATACATATATATATATAAACCCTGAAAACATTACTCTACTTTTTTGTACTTTTTTATAATAATAAAACAACACAATAATACTTAATACACTACAAATTGATACCTTACAAAAAAGCAGAACTTTTCAATATTGCTACATTGTCAAATTGTCAGAAAGCCCTCATTACCCGAGCAAACTGAAAGTATTACCAATCGGTTTATTCTGCAACAATTTTGTGCAATTGATTTCTTGAAATGTTTGAGACATTGCACAAATTGAACATTGTGTAACATTGTTAAGTCAATCTTTTAAAACTTTGCAAGTTTACTCAATCATGATTTCTGATTTATTTTAAAAGTTTCAAAACCTGGGTACTTTTTGTTCTGCAATGTTTACAAAATTGAATACAGTTATCAAAATCAATCAAAATCTAAATCAAAAATTCTTTATTGAAATTTGGCCTTCAAAGAAAGCTCTTTTTCACGTCGAAAAAAAAAATAATCATAATATATTAAGTACTGCGTAAATACTGTACGCAAAGAAATGTATATGAATATTATACAAAACCTTGACGAACGTTTCGTTCTTGGAGGCGACTTCAATGCTAAAAATACGCACTGGGGCTCTCGACTCACAAATACGAAGGGAAGAGAACTCATGAATGCCATCAGAGAAATGAATTGTGATGTTGCATCGACAAGATCTCCCACATACTGGCCAACAGACCCATAGAAAACTCCCGATCTAATAGACTTCTTTATATATAAAAACATATCGTCTAACTATATAAGAACTGAGCAGAGCTACGATATGAACTCGGATCACTCTGCTATTTATCTAGAAATAAGAGAAGACGTAATAAATAAGGAACCTAAACTAAGCTTAGTCAATAAATACACTGACTGGGAGAGTTTTAAGTTAGAATTAAATGATAATATAAATCTTAGAGTACCATTAAAAACTGCAGAACAATTAAATAGTGATTTGGAGAGATTTATCACTCTTATACAACAGATTGCCTGGAAAAATTCACCAAAGTTAATTAAGAGAACCTCAAAAAACAAATATACGATAGAAATTAGAGAACTTATTTCCCAAAAAAGAAGACAGAGGCAATTATGGCACCAAACAAGATCTCCTGAAGATAAAAATATCCTGAATAATCTTACTATAAAACTAAAAAGAGTGATTCAGAATCATATAGACGAACGTACGAACGATGAGCTACAAAAGTTAAGTGGTAATCGTAGCACAGATTACTCTCTCTGGAAGGCCACTAAATACCTAAAACAGCCCATGAATCAACTGCCACCTATAAAGATTGGACCTGGAAAATGGGCGATCAGTAATGAACAAAAAGCTGCAAGATTTGCTGAACATCTAGAGCAAATTTTCAAACCAAATGATAGTCAAGAAAGTGACATAACAATTACAGATGAATTATGCATTAATGAAGAAATAGAAATAAAGCTAGTGACTCCGAGAGAAGTCCATCGTGAAATAAAACAGCATATTAACCCCAGAAAATCACCCGGCTTCGATCTCATATCGGGAGAACTCCTACACAACCTTCCAAAAAAAGCTATAGTGAAGCTAACTAATATTATCAATGCTGCTCTAAGACTTAAGTACGTGCCAGATTTATGGAAAGTTGCTGAAGTAATAATGATACCAAAACCGGGAAAACCACCGAGCGAGACTACTTCCTACATGCCTATCTCATTGTTACCGGTCATGTCTAAATTGTTTGAAAAACTATTGCTAAAGAGACTTAAACCAATCATAGAAGCCAGAAATCTAATCCCTGGACATCAGTTTGGATTTAGAGAAAAACACTCAACAATAGACCAAGTTCATAGAATAACAAACATTATTGAAAAAGCTCTTGAAGAAAAAAAGGTCTGCTCTACGGTATTTCTTGACGTAGCGCAAGCTTTTGATAAAGTATGGCACGAAGGCTTAATCATGAAACTAAGATCCATGCTACCCAAACAGTTTGCAGATATATTAAAATCGTATATATCAGATCGAGTTTTTAGAGTAAGGCAAGAAGATGCTTACTCTGAAATTAAGGAAATAAAAGCTGGAGTACCCCAGGGAAGCGTATTGGGTCCGGTCCTGTATCTACTCTATACCTGTGATATTCCAGAAACAGAGAACAACACTATAGCTACCTTTGCTGATGACACTGCTATAATGGCTGTTGGAAGCACTCACGCTGAAGCAGCAGAAAAGGTACAAATAGCTGTTAATAAAATCCATAACTGGACGAAGCGATGGAGAATACAACTCAATGAAACAAAGTCAATTCATGTGAACTTTACGAATAAACATGGTAGTAGTTATCCTATTTACATAAATAAAAAGCAAATACCTCATGAAAACACAGCCAAATACTTAGGTATGACTCTTGACGCGAAGCTTCGCTGGAAAGCTCACGTCAAAAAGAAAAGGGGGGAACTTGATCTAAAGCTCCATAAGATGCATTGGTTGCTTGGAAGAAATTCCGTGCTATCAGTCCACAACAAACTACTTATATATAAACAAGTCCTCATGCCAGTATGGACTTATGGTATACAGCTGTGGGGCTGTGCCAAAAAAAGTAACATAGAAATTATCCAACGATTTCAAAATAAAGTACTACGGGCTATCGTGAACGCGCCCTGGTATATAAGAAATGACGACCTACACCGGGACCTAAATATACAGTTCGTCGAGGAGATAATTAAAAAATTTGCAGAAGCACATGAGAATAGACTGCTTCATCATGTAAACGTTGAGGCTATCCAGCTCCTCGACAACACGGACATAGTGCGACGGCTCAAGCGGACTAAACCGTTTGAATTAGTGTAGTGAATAACAACAATAACATAATATAGTGAAGTGCAATAAAAGTGCGAATAAAGACACAACAACAAAGTGACTTCTCCTTAATAGAGACATTAAGAAAAGTGCCGATGGACACATTCTTATTCAATTTATTTATAAAAAACTAGGTTAAAGTAAAATTACTCATTAGCTTATAACTGGGCTAGATTGTAATAGTTTTAGCATACTTGTTTATTAAATAGTATGTTATTTAAACAAAAAAAATAATAATAATATATTAAGTCTCAAAGCTACAAACTACTAGCATTTCGGAACGACCACTGCTGAGAAGAAATGCCGAAAGAAACTCATGAAACAGTATTGGTCGAGTAAACCCATCTTTACATCTTTTCATCTTTTTTTTGTCTGTTTTTTTTTTGTTGGAAAATAAAATAATAGCGTAAATTAAACAAAATGTACAGTGGGTCACATGGAAAAGTACACCACTTTTTATAGTGGATCGTATTTCAGGTGGTATACTTTTCTCTGTGGTCTTTTCACTGTACTTACCTAAATAATAATTATCTATGGAATTACTAGTCATCTCAACATTTTTTACAAGGAATAGTGAAGCCTATAAAATTCCTAAAAGATAAAACCCACGGAGCACTAAACTAAACAAAATGAAGTTGAAATAAGACAAACAGTTGAAATACAATGAAATATCCACTCTAAATTATTAACTCTACGAAAGTTTTTCTCCACTGCATATGAGCCTTTGTAGTCAAGAATACACTCTTTTTCTTATTCCTTGGCAACCTCAACAGGATGTCGTTTGTCAAGTGCATTGTCTGCATGCTTTTTAATACTACACCACAGATGTAAATGAAACTAAATATGCCCTTTTTTTCACAGTAGCAGAGGAGAATTTCTAAAAGTCGAAGTCCTAAGAAATCTGGAAGCATTTGAAAGAGCTGACCGGCAAGAAGTGGCGCAGAACAGAAGAGAGTGGAAAATTCTAATATACTATTTGGATCGTCAGCCATCGAAGTAAATTAGTATATTCGAATTATATAATTTATATAATAATAGCTATTCTACGTGGCGTGAATCTTAGGAAAAACGTAAGAAGCTTATAACTTTTCACATAAAAATATATATCATGCATAGAAAGTATGATGTTTTTTACGTTCAAAATTGAATAATTCTGTTATGTTGCGCTATCTAGCTTGTTGAACATCTGTGCTTTAGATTGTATATTGTGCGGTATTAAAAAAACAAATCACATCAGGAAAATAGGGTTGCACCATCTTACTTTAACAGTAACCTTGACCGTACCGGTTAGGCAAAATTTGACTAGCACAAGTTGTCAAATAATTTGATTAAAACTAACCTGTTTCAATAAAAAAAATTACTTTGACTTTGACTTTGATCTGAGAAATAGTCATAATGATATTTTATTACAGATGCGTGTTGTTAGTCGGAACCGCCGACTAGTTTCACTAGTTTCGACTAGTGTCACGTCGGAAAGACGGCCCTAACTCGCCGACTAGTTTCGACTTCCGTATGAAGTCGAAACTAGTCGGCGATTCCGGCTAACAACACGCGTGAGTATTTGTATTAAAAATCATTAGTTGTGAAATAGTATGACAAACGTAAACTGTTAACTTTGACACTATCCTTAACAAAAACTTCAATTTCGGTGCAACCCAACCTAACTATCGCAGGAAAATTGATTTTTAAATTAATTTTTGATTTAGTTGATATGAAAATCTGCTGTTGATACTTGCTTAGAGCTATTTGATTATTATATTTTTCAGGTTGAATTCTTAATTTGAATTATTTTTAGAATCCAAAACAAACTAGAAGTTATTTTACTGAATATCAAACTTATCCAGAAATGAATTTTAGTGATAAAATGGCAAAAGTTAAAAAGTATAGTTTTTTAAAATATTTCACAAAAATTAAAAAAGTTTGGATGTTCTTTCATAGACATCTTTCAAGTTTCATATTCCGTCGTAACATAAAAAGAAATAATGCCAAAACTTTTCTTGGAAATTTCTTTAACGATATATTAAAAAGTTTTGGCTGAAATTCGATGTATGCATTCAACATTTTTAACGAGTAAAACATATATGTTTAGTTATTTTGAAAGATAAATTTGTTACTGAATTTTCTTAAGTACGCACAAAAGCTCAAAAATTTAGAATTTAGCTCCCTATTAAGGTTTCCTAAAGCCTACATTATCGAGTTTTTCAAAAATTACATAAAAATATTTAAGTTTTAACGCATACTTGGCACACCTTTCCAACAGGTGGACTAAATGCCTGTATGCCTACTTAGTAGTATAACAAGATTATTATTAAAACATGACTGATAAGTCATATAGCCTATGTCACTCGGAGGAATGCAAGGAATCTAAAAATACCTCTTACTTCAAAATCTGTTAAGCCGTTGAGGACTTATGGTGGAATAAAGAAACTTACATACATTCAAACAAACATACATACATTAACCATGAAAACATAATACTGTTTTTTTAGTCAGTCGTGTTAAATAGAGTCGACAAAAGAAAATGACGTTAGAATCCATATATATTTACTATGAAATTAAACCCATCCGATAATACCGAAGTTTTAAAATTCGTAGCAGCTACGAGTTTAGCGAGACACAGCTACGATACGTCTACGGCGTAGCGATCGCATCTACGAAGCTACGCGTGTAGACTACGAACATGCTACGGACCGCGCCATTTGATCTAAAAATGCCAGATTCTCTCCAGATATCTATTAAATTATTTGTTTTAAAGTCTTTGCCATTTTCTCTTTAAAATCATATCCATACTAATATTATAAATGCGAAAGTTTGGATGTGAGTTTGTGAGGATGTTTGTTACTCAATCACGCAAAATCTACTAGACGGATTTCGATGAAATTTGGTACAGAGGTAGATAATGACCTGGAATAGCACATAGGCTACTTTTTATCCCGGGAAAAAGCACTGTTCCCGTGGGAAATTCACGCGGGCGAAGCCGCGGGCAAAAGCTAGTCAATAATAAAAATCTTATCGAAATTGGCATTATAAATCCGTCATAACTCCTTTATTTTCATCGATTTTATCATGGATCATATCACTTGAGAGTAGATTTAATCTATTTTATTACCTATCATCAAAAAATTCTGTCTGTCGTAGTAAAAATAGATTTCTTAAATATGTGAATAACAAGTACAAAAAATCAGCTGTTAACAAAATTAAAGCGATAACTTTGGTATTGATTCAACGTAAAGCGTCAATAGAAAAACCTACTTCTATTTTACTACCTGTAGTCAGGGAACAGGACAGAAAGATAATATCAAAATAGATGCAGTTCCAACTGACCAGAGTCCTGCATTAGCGGCAGTAAATATAAATTTATGAGGCCAATAACTGAGTGAAAACAAAATATATATAGTATAGAAGTATCTCTTTCATGAAAAAAAATATTGCAAATAGCTAAATATTACAGGATACAGCTGAACGTGGATTATTTTCTTGCACCAACTCAATGACTTATTATCATCGTCACCTCAGCCACGAGTAGTCGCTAGTTCACAGAAGCTTTGTTTTGACGTGAGAGATGGACAAACAAACAAACAAAGTATTACATTTATAATATCAGTATGGATATTTCGTATCACACTTAATTTACTTAACCCATCTGTAATAAAAAAAATGCTATAATTACAATTAGAGAATGTATGTTTGTTACCCAATCACGAAACATCTACTGTTCGGATTTCGATGAAAGGTACAAGGTTAAAAATATACCGGGAATACCACTTCCTACTAATCTATACATATAATAAAACAGTAAAAATATTTTGTCTGTATATTTAGTATTTTTGACTGAAATGGATAGAGGGACACCTAAAAAGAATAATGGAAAGCAAAAATATTTTTTTGGAATTTCTTGTCTGTCTGTCTGTCTGTCCGTCTGTCTGTCTGTCTGTCTGTATGTATGTACGCGTTTCACGCAAAAACTACTGGACGGATTTGAATGAAACTTTTTTTGTTGTATAGCTATTAAGCCTGGGCAACATATAGGCTATAATTGATCTTGAAAACTGGAACACCTGATGAAGAACCATAACAGAACAGCTAAACTATAAGAAATATGAAAATGGTACCTTTGCAAAAGTTTATCAATCTGACGAGCATTTTCTGTTGACGTATAAAAATCGAAGATCAGGATCATCTGATGAAGAACTCCAAGAGACCAGCTACACTATTACATATATGGAAATGGCGCCTTAGCAAAAGTCGTTCAACCTGATGAGCATTTTCTACTGACGTATAAATATTGAAGATTGAGAACATTTGTTCCCATTTATCAACATATATTCCCGCGGGACACGGGATAACCAAATGGCTGCAATGTTGAGTACTGGAGTTTAGGTTATTACAGTTTGGAACACAAAAAGATTTTTCATCTAAGCGAAACTCACGCGGGCGAAGCCGCGGGCGACAGCTAGTATTATATATGCGAAAGTTTGAATGTGAGTTTGTGAGTCTGTGAATTTGTGAGTTTTTGAGGATGTTTGTTACTCAATCACACAAAATCTACTGGACGGATAGCGATAAAATTTGGTATACGGATAGAAAAATACTGGGAATAGCACATAGAGTACTTTTTATCTCAAAATTTCCACGAGAGTGGAGCCTTAAAGCGCAGCCAATTGAGATATAAAACATGGCTTGTTACCGGTTAGTACCGTATTCTCATATAAAGTACCGGAAAGTACCGGTACCTCCCAGAAGTTAATATGGAGAATTTGGTACCAGTAACAAGTCCTAATATAGAGATACTTAATGTAATTGTATTTCTATAAAGTGATATTTCTATACTATGATTATTTTATAGCGAAGGTGGCTTGTCGCATAGAAAGGGTTCCCTAGTATATTAGTTTTTGATATCACACATGATTAAATAACACCACCACGTTCCTATGATAAAATATTAATTCTGTAGATTTATATCTGTTTTTTTATTTTTACTAAAGAGGTTTTCAATATACTATTTCTTTAGTTTCGGATTTTCAGAAATACACCCTATTTTCACCTAAACCCAACTGACAACCAATCTATGTCTTTTTGAAAATTTCCCAAATATTTTTCATACAACTCTCAACTGCAAAAGGAAAATTGCCCTGCACAGCACCAAAAACTAGTTCTCAATATAACATTAAAAAGCTATGTACAACCAATTTAAGACAGATTCGTATTTATAATATTAAGTAAAATTATAGATGTGCATTCCAGCCAACTTCTCCCTTCCCTTAAAAATTCGAAAGTTTAAATGTGTATGGTTTGTTTCTTACTTAATGACGCAAAATTTACTAGACAGATTTCTATGGAAATTTGGTAAATGGGAAATTTTCACGTTAGTGAAGTATTCAAAGTAAAAATTTCATCAAAATGACATAAGAAAGCTTTGTCTAACCAATTGGAAGAAAAATAGACACGCATTTATTTAGGTAACATGAAAATTGAGTGGCACTATATCATAAACAGAGTATATAGAACAATTTTTACAAAGACAACACGGGTTTACAGAACCCTACACATTGTGAACACAACTAGAAAAAATATTTATTCTAGCGGTCATAAATTAGCAACCACCGTTATTTTCCTGCCAATAACGGCCAACATTTCAAAAGGAAAATATTGAAAGAATAATTAAAACAATAAGTTGGACGTATGAATGTGCAGAACAATAACTGTTCTTTATTCTTTAGCGCAAATGTTTCCGTGGTTCATTCGGTAGTAAAGAAGAAAATATGGGAAACATTTTTTAATGGACTGTGTGGTGAATTTATTGGTACTAAAACTTTTTGATTGCTTTATTAACTTGACTCTTTACTAACCGCGCCCCAGGGCTTCGCTTTCATAGGAATTTCGGGATAAAAATTGCCCTATGTGCTCTTTCCAATATTTTTCTACCCATATACCAAATTTCATTGAAATTCGTTATTGAGTAATAAACATCCTCACAAAATCTCATACAAATTTTGGCAATTAAAATATTTGTAGGAAGTAGGATAGCTTTTAAGTTGTTATGTGCCATGATGCAGGGCCATGACGCTGATGTTCAGTGACCCAAGTGATGAGATGATACCATTATTACAGTTATTCAAATAAACATTTTTATTCATTCATTCACTACCATAAATTACTCTCTCTCTCAGCCAAAAGACGTCCACTGCTGGACAAAGGCCTCTCCCAAGGATTTCCACAACGACCGGTCCGGCGCTGCCCGCATCCATGCGCATCCCACGACCTTCACCAGGTCGTCGGTCCACCGAGTGAGAGGCCTGCCAACACTACGTTTTCCGGTTCGTGGTCGCCACTCGAGAACTTTTCTGCCCCAACGGCTATCTGTTCTACGAGCTATATGCCCCGCCCACTGCCACTTAAGTTTGGCGATTTTGCTTGCTATGTCGTCGGTTACTTTAGTTCTCCTACGGATCTCCACCATAAATTACAAATAGGTTTAAATATAATATCCCTGAGGCACGAAAATTTTAGTTCCTCTCATTTAATTTCACACAGGTCTACGTTTTGTAAGAGTTCCAAACTGTACCACAACGCAAACAGTTAGCGATGCATTACTATTTAAATATAAAATCCTTGAGGCACAAAAATTTTAGTTCCTCTCATTTAATTTCACACAGGTCTACGTTTCGTGAGAGTTACAAACTGTACCACAACGCAAACAGTTAGCGATGCATTACTATAAAACTAAAAGAAAAGTTCGCGATAGAGGCGCTCGGAGGAGAAACAAGTAAACAACTCACACAATTCGGGGACAAATGGCGCCGTTCCAGCGTTCTCAAAAGAGAATTTACAGGATCGAGTTTTCTACGTGCGACTATGTTGTAAAAATGATTTGGATTTGTAAATTTTTTTTTTATATTAGCCACGAAATAGATGACGAGATGACGTAGCCAGCGTCCTACGTGAGCTTTGAATTCGAAAATGTGGCGATGCGGCGCGATGCGATGCAGTGTGTATTACAAGCTACTACGCCGCCAACATAGGTCACAAGTATTTTAGCCACATAAATTTGGCATTTGAAGCGTAAGCGCGTTCTCGTAGGACGCTGTATTAGACGTGCAGAATGGTCTTTTAAAGCTTTGTAAATAAAAAAGTGCTATGTATGCTATTTTAGACTTTATTCTACCTTTGTACCAATTTTCATCGAAGCACCTACAGCATGCAGTGTGCTTTGTAAGTAATTTCCTCCCACATAATCAAAGGTAATGAAATAAGCTTTATCATATTCATGACGAATCCCTTGACTTTTGTTTCCAAATCATAAACAGCACAATCCATTACACAATTAGAGCGAATTAATAGTTTCCCTCGAATTATACAAGTCCCCGTCAGTAACTCATCTTGTCTGTGGTTAAACTGAGAGCCTCTTAAATTAAAGTTACTACAGAAGAGCCACCACTTATTACTGTGCTTCGCCCTTTAACACTTTGCCGGACAGTAAACGAGACATGCGACTAACTAAATACTTTTATAGAATTGCAGTATGCAGTATGAAATTGTCGATACAGTGGATTTTGTATGTCTATGGGTACAGCAACGCCCAATTTTTTCAGACCTCTATCATTAATTACAACTAACAATTTTACAAGAACTGTTGCCTTCTACATATACTTTATTTTGCAGCTGTAGGCTGATTGTAGGACTTAGTATTCCACCACGTAAGTGGACATAAGGTCGCGTAATTTGCCACACGATTTGTTCGGGTTAATTCTCTTCAGCCTGGTTAAGGAGGTAGTGCGTATTTCGACCCAGTTTTACCCAAAAATGGAAGAAAGAATTTGTACAAAATCTTTAGAATTAATGATGTCTTTTTCTTTTATCTACGAGAACTTTTAAAAAAGAAGTCATAGGTTTATTTACAACATAAACTTAACATCTTACGGTACGCAACATGCTTCGTCAAATAAACGAAAATGTATCCGCAACACGCTTCGTCAAAAATAGACAGAAAAGTATCAGCAACAAACTTTGTCAAAATGTCTACAGAAAAATATCCGTAATATGCTTCGTCAAAATATTTTTAATAATATTTTCCAGGTTATTTTATTAGGTATCTGTATTTTTATGTCATTTGGACAAGAACAATAATTTCAAGCTATATCATTCAATTGAGAGCAAATGAATTCCTTTTTTGCTGTCTATCGCACTTCTAAATTTATTTCCATTCATTTGTCATTTTTTCCATCCGCGTCCAGATTATTTCCGTTCCGAAACTGGAACTAATTTTCCTCAACTTTTTCCCGTGCGCCCTCAATATTTTCCAGTAGTTTTGCGCCCGGTCACGCTTGACGATATGGACAAAAAGGTCGCTAATTGGAAGCTATCGGCTCGGAATGAAATTAGATTGCCTTTTCCGAATCATCGGGCTTTCTATGTCAAAAGCATTGTTCTGACGTGGTCCAGGGAAATTTTTGATTAACTTGTACACGTTTAAAACAGGGAACGGTTTCGGGTTTCAAATAGAATTACCCTACTATTGAACTTTTTAGTTGTTCACTTGATTGGTTAGTTTGTTGAAGATAAATTAAAAATTATAATTTTTATTGGAACATTTTTTTTCTGCAAATCGTAGGTACATTTGTCAATGAGACCAGAGTGAAGTTGCTAAAGTCCGACCCAAGTTAAAAGATTGTAATCGTCCCGTTACTCATATATCAAAACCATGAAATTTTAAAGAGAACATTACAGTATATTTCGTTGTGCATTAGCTCCATTTCCTATTGAATGGAGAAATCAAAAAACGTTTTAGAGAGAGTACTTACTTTATATTGCAAGCGAGCTATTAGGTAAATTGATATTTTTTGATGGAATAGTATGACTGACCGTGTGTACTAAACATTTTAAATGGGAGCGTAGCGTGTAGTATAGTAGCCTAGTGCTTCAATCGCTTGACTTGCATTCGAAAGTTAAGTATAAGTTCGAATCCTATAGGTACTCAACCTTTGCGTATTGCAAAGCAATCTAACGCATGTTTTGTATTTTTACTAGCTGTTCATATCCCATTGCTGGACAAAAGCAATTACTTTCTACCACGTATACATTAATTTCAACAACGTATACCTTATCTTTGGTCTTTTCATTTAAATCCTTTTTAAATGCCTGTATGTCATATGACGGTATGTTTTTTATATAATCCGTGTTATTTTTCGTTCGGCCCACTAATGTTCGTCCCACATAAAAAAATCTCGGGTTGTAAAACAATATGCTTCCTTCATGCCAAATCCTAACTAATTATAAATGTGAAAGTGAGTTTGTTTGTTATTTTATTTATTTTTTTGTTACATCTTCACGCTTTATCTACTGAACCAATCTTCCTAAAATTTCACATACACATAGTTAGAAGTACTGAGAAGGACATCAGCTACTTTTCTTCCCAGGAAAAAGTACTGTTCCCGTGGGAAACTAAGCGGGCGAAGACGTGGGCAAAAGCTAGTAATTTATATTTCACGTCGAATGACGGATATCGTTTGGGTCAACACGAGATTTTTTATGTGGGACGAAAATCAGTAGGCCTTACTAAGAAAGGACCCGGAAATTACGTAATTTACGCGCTTTGGAGGCGGTGGCAACCTTAGCTTTAAGTAATTTTATGACGTCAACTAACTAAAAAACAAGAATGTGACGATTTATAAGTGCTATTTTTAAGCCTATAATATGAATAAAAATAATTGACTTGACTTGACTATAGAAACATTTTTTTGTAAATACTTAAATGCTTCCATGATGATCTGGAAGCGAAGAAAAAAACATAGAAGTTCCAGCTGCTTCTCTTCTCGCGCAGATTGTAAAAGTAAATCGAGGGAAAAGGCTTTAAACTGGGGGTTCCTTCTCTCATAGGCGATATGCTAGCAACCTGTCACTATATCTGAATCTCCATTCAATCAATAAGCCTACCATCCAGCTAAGCGTAGCCTTCGAGTCTCACGACCCTTAGCTCTGTCTACTCCGTAAGGGCGAAGACATTATACTATATCTGTATAATTCAAATTGTAAATGTTGTTTTATTGTTATTGTTGTTATTTGTATTGTAATTGTTGTTGTATTGTAATTGTAATTCTGCAAATTCACAGCACAAACTGACGCCATGACAACATTTCCGTATACCCCCCTTTTAACACGACTGACCAAAAAAGGAGTGTTATGTTTTCAGGGTTCATGTATGTATGTATGTAATTTCTTTATTCCACCATCAGTCCTGAACGGCTAACCACATTTTGGTGTGTGAGGTATTTTTAGATTCCTTGCATTAGCCCGAATGATATAGGCTATGTGAGTTGTCAGTCGTGTTTTTTATTTTAATAATTAGCTTGTTGCAGAGTATTTATGTTTCCATTCTTCTTTGTTTTTTTTTTTGTTGTGTTGTGTTCTTTATCTAAGAAATAAACATATTCTATTCTATTTAAATGGTGAATTCCAACCCGTGAGTTTGAGCTCACGAAAACAAGAACTCCTATGGGATTTAGGAAGTATATCATTTGTCACTCAAGAAAGGCTTTGAAAGGGCCCATTGTTCCAAGACACTAAAATCAGAGTATAATATAAACTGACTACGACTACATCCGTCCCGGTTGAAATTAATTCAATCCTTCGGTTATTGTCCGGTTACCCTTTGTTATTTACGAAGTACTAAGTTTGTTATGTACATATTCATTTGTGATATTATTTAATGTACCTCAAAAGGAAAGATAACGGAAGTCGTACGGGATTTCGCGTGTCTGTCCGATCGTGTGTCGCAATTTCCCAGAATCTATTGGACTGATTAAAATTTGGTTAACATTTAACTCGGTGATCTAAAGACGGACAATATAGGAAAACCAAGAAATCGAGTTGTTTTTAGCATATTCAATCGAAATTTAAACAAAAAAAATTAAGTTCGTCAGCCTTTTACTGATTCATGAAAGATTTTTTTTTAATTTATTTGAAACTAACGATAGAATTAATAGACATATTGATTTTACGGGTATTCATATCATATCAAATCATTTATTGCGTTTCATATCATACATTCAGTTATAACTACTAATACAGTAACTGGTTTTAGGTAGGTACAATATGAACCCTGTCGGGTATTAGCAAATATAGAAGGATGGAACGGCAGGCGGATTTATAATAAGAAATTGTGATTAGGTTTCAATTTTAATTATTACAGTTTATAATGTAGAAAATGTGTTTTATGTAAAATCAAAAAGATTTTTTTTTTAATTTTCGATTTACTTGTATTACTAAAAAGCTACAAAATAGAGATTATTCGTTATATCGATTACAATAAAAAGAAAGGGCTCCGTGTCTCTGTGATTTACTTTGAAAGTGGATTAAGGGCTGGCTGTTCGGATCAAATGTGTCTGTTAATCTCATTACGGTGTAATGAGTTTATCCAATGAATAGGATTCCTTTTTCCATCAGAGAAGGGCTCGAACTATTCGGCAAATTAGTCGATTTGTGGCATTTAGACACAAACACTAAATATATTACATACTATCCGAGCCCCGGGGCTTTAATTTCTGAATAAAAAGTAACCTATGGTGCTACATTTCAGATAATTTTATAATAAAAAAAATATATATATATTATATTGGGTAACAACAAACATTTTTTAAGTTAAACTAATTGCTGGAGCCGCCTTTCAAGCAAACAATGCTTGTGCCAGGCGACTCCGCTCTTCTTATCGATACCGATATCCGCTCTTCTTTTCTACTCGTATACCAAATTTCATCGAAATCCGCCCAGTAGATTTCGCGTGACTTTCGCAATTATAATATTAGTAATATAGTAGAATATATTTTTTGCGGATTCGCCTAGCTTGGTCTTTATATAATTACCATTTTTATAAGGCAAAAAAAGATCGATTCAATTAATGAAAAAATAAATGAGAAAATTACATTTGCATTGATAAAAGCTGAGGAAAGCGGGATGACTAAAGTCTCGATTCAAAACCTACACATGACATAATTCAGAAGTCTGTATATCAATCAGACCCGACGCTGTTATGGAAAAGAAATAATTTAATGTGAATTTAGTTGATATTCTAATGTCTTTGCCCGTGTTTCCTTCCATGGACGACCTCCGTGGCCCAACGGTCGTCACGCCGGACTGCCACACCAGAGGTCCCGGGTTCGATCCCCGGTCGGGTCAAGATGGAAAATGATCTTTTTCAGATTGACCCGGGTCTTGGATGTTTATCTATATATGTATTTGTTATAAAATATAGTATCGTTGAGTTAGTATCCCATAACACAAGTCTCGAACTTACTTTGGGGCTATCTCAGTCTGTGTGATTTGTCCGTATATATTTATTTATTTATTTATTTATTCCACCTGCATGTGCACGCATAGATCTATATATCACCACAGATAATGCTTTTATAGGTGGCAGGGTAATGGTCAAAAAGCAAAAGTAAGAAAAAGCTGATAATATGACAGTAGATTTAATTTCACAATGACAAAAAGGCAACGAAGTGAATCACCAGTTCTCTTTTAACAAAGTCCATGCGAATGCAAAATAGGGTTCACCGAAATTCGTTCAAAAACTTGTTACCGTATGAAAACGATAAATCACACTTTTAATTGGCAACAAGGTTGAGGCAGTAACCGGCTTCCGAGCGGAGATCCGGCCAAAACTGGGCTTTTTCAAAGCGTCCAGTTATTTTCCCACTGATTGTAATAAGACCGAAACTGGGCATTTTGATAAATGTCCAAGCGTTTACCCATGAATGCCCCAGAGCGCGCCTTGAACAAAATCACCCAAATTGGTTCACTTGCAGCAAATGCAACGCTGAATCGATCTCAATAGCGCCAAACGGAACCCTCCCTTCGAAACTGAAATTTAATTATTTAACTATAAAGTCGAAATTGGATTGTTAGATTTTGGAGAATTTTAGAGACATTTTCGTTCTGCTAGTAGGTAGTTTGAATCTTGGGATACTTTATGAGCGCACCACGAATAATGCAGTGTACAAAGTAAAGCGGGGTTTGCAGTTTGATGAATTTTATAACGATGGATTTCGTCGGAACCCAGACGTTTACCGATTTTTCTACCAGGTCAGCTAGAAAATATTCAATTTGTGAATGGATTTCAGTACCAGCTTGTGATCCTTTTATTTATTTAGTTATAGCTTTATCGCTACTGGATCCGAAAGCGCTGGTTATGAAATTGGAACAAAGGTCCCAAGTTCGAAATCAAATTGTTATGAGTACAACCTCATGTGACACGGGTGTCGGGTATCCTAACTAATATTATAAATGCGAAGTTTGTTTGTTTGTTTGTCGGTTTGTTTATTACCTCTTCACGCTTTGTCTACTGAGCTAATTTTTCTGAAATTTTGTATACACATAGTTAGAAGTACTGAGAAGGACATAGGGTACCTTTCATCCCGGGAAAAAGTTCCCGTGGAAAATCCACGCGGGCAAAGCCGCGGGCGAAAGCTAGTATTATAAATGCGAAAGTTTGTTTGTTACCTTTTCACGCTTTGTCTACTAAGCTAATCTTCTTGAAATGTTGTATACACATAGTTAGAAGTACTGAGAAGGACATAGCGTACTTTTCATCCCAGGAAAAAGCATTGTTCCCGAGGGATATTCACGCGGGCGAAGCCGCGAGCAAAAGCTAGTACCTATCTCATAAGTTTGTACCTATAACAATCTGATCCATATATGGAAGTTCAAAAATAACTTCCATGCTGGTCTGGGAGCGAAAAAAAGCATAGGATGTGCCAGCAACTTCTGCTTCCGCGCAGATTGTAAAAGTCAATCAAGGGGATGGGTTTTACACTGGGGATTCTGGTCATGGCCTAGCAACCTATCACTATATCTGAATCTTCATTCAATAAACCCACCATTTTCGCTTCGCCTTCGAGTGACCGCCTGGAGTAATTGTTATTGAAGATGTAGTTAGATGAACCAGACCAGAGATTGACATAATATCTTTTTCCTGCAGACGAAATCTCTGGCAATAACTAGTTTTGTCAAGTTTATATCGAAAAATCAAATTTAAACACAATAAATATCGAGCTTGCGGCCATTATCCTCAATATATTATCATGTATCGGGAAACCTATAATTTTCAATATATAGCCAACTCCAATAAGAGATACTCGATAACATAAAGGATTGCCTTATAAAACAGCGTTCGAGTACATAACGAATAGGTATATTTAAGCTGAGAAATATTCCCGTTGTAAGTTAACTTAAGCTTGTTACTAATTCTTACCTCAGTGGCCAAAACTTGCAATAGAGAGAGATAAGTGGAAGGAGAAGGGGAGGCCTTTGCACAGCATTAGGACACAACAACTATAGGATATAAAAAAAACTATTATCACAATTTTGAAATCAAAAAGCTTTCCTAAATATACATTGTCTTGGAGGAAGGTGAAATAGTAATAGCTGTCGTATGTGCCCAGAAAACTGACAGCATTTACTCGATGGATTACTAGCCTTTGCTAAGCAAGAAAGGCCTCTTAAAACCTCTTTAGGGTGGTGTTTGAGGTTGCGAAAAAAAAATTAAATTTAAAGTTTTAGCCAGTACCTAGTATAGTTTCAAAGATACGGACGGACAACTTTTATTGCTATAAATTACTCAAACCCGGAAAAGAAGCCTAACTTTTAATAAAGTGAAGAATTAATTCAAGTTATGATCGATACAGTTTATTGGAAGTTAAAATGTGGTTCTCAACTAGTCGCCGAGCGGAAAACTTGGTGTTTGAGCCGAGTTACCGCTGATTGTTTGCTTCAGGGCTGGCACTTGCTGACTGTTCAGTACACATACGACTACTTCCGCTAGATAGCGGTGGTCGTAAAAGACAATATAGATACTTACAGTACTTTCCCAAGACTGCCAGGGCGTCTTGAAAAGTTAGTATCCATCCAGCACTGGTACAACTCATTCCTAATCGGTACTTTAACTGGATTTTCGGTTCAGTTATAGTTACTGGTACTGTCAAACTTATAGGTGAATATCTCAGGAACGCGACAAAAACGATCATTTTTACTCTTCTCTGATATTATCATCATCTTATTTGAACTGGAAACAATAATTATGCTACTTTTTTTGCAGTTGTACAAAAACTATGACTAATAGATAGCCCTGACTAATTAAACAATATTAAATTTTAAACTTGCATCGGCGAGTTTAGCCTTCATAAATTTTCTACTCGATTTTCTTTAAGTTAGTTTTGATAGAAATAATATGAGGATTTTTTTAACTGGAGTTTTTTTTTGCGTAATATATCAGTCAATCGGTATTCGCATGTTACTTATTTTAAGCATGTGCTTACAACAGACAAAATAATCTTAAATACCTAATTTATCTATTGTTTGGGAACTGAAATTTAAAATGTGAAATCATTTCGTAATTACAAACAGATTTGTATCTCTCCAATGGATTTATATACATAGTAGGAGGTGTTTGGGTTTTATCATACTCATTTTTAAAGTCAAAGTGTATAAAAAAATCACTAAAAGTCATGAACGAATAGAGGTGAAACATTTTCGTATTTTTATTGAAAACATAGATATAAATACACTGAGTTTTTATAGTCGCTCCGAGCTAAAAGTGCAGTCATGTAGTAAAAAATAATGTTGTTACCAGTATACAGAACTTTTAACACTAAAATGTCAACACAAAATAAATGTAAAAGTTGAAAAACATAAGTTTCTACTTATACAGCCAGCTGCTGCCTAAAAATCTGAACGGAATATTATTAATTATGTTACTTGTGTAAGTTTGTATTGAATTAATTTTGAAGTCTGAATAGATTTTGATGATGATGCCCGGAGATTATAACAGAAAGGATTTTTTCCGAACGTTGAGATTGGTTTACACGGAGATCTATATAATTTACTAACTGAGCCCCGTGGCTTCGCTCCCGAGGGAATTTCGGGATAAAAAGTATCATATGTGCTATTTCCAGAATTTTTCTATCTGTGCACCAAATTCCATCAAAATCCCTCTAGTAGATTTTGAGTGCTTGTGTAACAAATATTCAAAGTCACATCCAAACTTTCGCATTTAAAATATTTGTATCATTACATTTTGCAATATAACATAACATTTTGTGGTTTAGAGAACAGAAAACCGAAGTTGACTAAGTATCAATGTTGTTAGCACCAAAGCTATGAATATTCGATCAGCTCCCAATACTACTTCCTACCTGTCGTATCTACATTCCTAGGGTACCTAGAATACATATAGAGAAAGTTCAGCAGTTTCAAATTAGGTCAATGTATATTGAGGAGCTAAGTTGCATTTGGGTGAATTTCATGTTACCTAATTAACACTTCCAATGCGGTTGTGGTTAAGTGTTTAAGACACCCACATATGGTCGAAAGGACAGGTTCAAATGTTACCATTTGCATACCAATCTGACTCATGTATTGTAGTTTTCATAGACCACCACTTGCTTTTGGTGAAGGAAAACATCGTGAGGAAACCTGCACACTAGCTGATTGTTTCGTTTACTTGTGTTGATATGACAACAGCCGGTAGATAGCGGCGGTAGAGAAAAATCAAATGAATCAAAACTTGATGGCGTTACAGTAAGCCCAATAATCAGCAGATTACTTGTAGTATACTTACTTACTTACTCCGCTGGGTCAGTGACCCCAAAATGGATCTTGGCCTCCGAAACGAGAGAGTGCCATATAGTTTTTAGTAATCTGTGGCCATATACTTCTATTCTACGCGGTGGCTCGCCAGTTATCCGCTCCCAGCTCACGCAGATCAGCCTCCACAGTGTCTCTTCAGCGATATCTGGGGCGCCCGACTGGCCTTCCTTCTACTTCCTGTTACTTGTAGTATAACTATATTTAATTGTCATCCGATTTTCATATGCATGCATATTCAGAATAATTTAATTTAAATGATACTGATGATAACTTACCATCAGGTGACTTGTTGCTCGTTTGGCGCCCTAAATTAAAAAAAAGAGATTTTTATTAGATAACTAAATGAAAGCTTGTAAAAAGTTATAGGGCATCAGCTCAAAAGTAGAAAAATGCTCCAATCCATTTCAAAATGACAAAATATAAGCTTATCCCTAAGGAAATGGGCTGACTGGAATTTTATGAGCTAAAATATAAGGGAAATAACTCATTGATATAAAATCGATCGAAGTTATTACGAAGGTGATTTGAGAAGGCTTTTAACTGAAATCATTTTCGTTGTCATAGACATACATCTGTCTGGATACCGTATCTGTTCAAATTATGTGTAGACACTTTCAAGTGGCTAATTTTTATATCATGATTTTATATCTTGATGATAAATCGATTAAGCTGAAACTTTTTTTTATAGAATAGTAGGCAGACGAGAAATTGCCTGATGGCAAGCAATTACTGCAGTCCATAGAGACTAACGACCCTAAAAAGATCACTGTTGCGTTGCCGACTTTTTAAGAAAGCGATAGGCTCTTTCTCTGGCTGGGCTCAATCTGAACTGAAAGTAATGATAAGTTAAATTATGTATTAAAAATATTGCATTCTAACAAAAGTTTTTATTTATTTCTTCTCTCAGCCGAAAGACGTCCACTGTTGGACAAAGGCCTCCTCCAAGGATTTCATCCATGGAGGGTTTTGCCGTAATCGCCACGCTTGGCAGGTGGATTGGCGATCGCAGTGTGATGGCATAGTACGCGGAAAAATGCTGCTGCCCATCCTCCGGTGTTTTAAATCCCTTAGTCGCCTCTTACGACACCCACGGGAAGATATGGGTTGGTGCTATTCTAGGGCCACACCACAGGCCATTATTTACTATAACATAAATGTAAGCCTTTTCTGCCAGTCCGCCATGTAGAGCAGAAAAAGTAGCAGTAGTGCAAAAAAGATATATATAAAAAAATAATAAAAAGTAGGTAGTTCCGAAGATTACCCCCAAAAAAACAAATTCACAAACTTAGAAACGCTTTCTTTTTATAATATTAGTGTGATAGGTGAAGTGATTTTTTATTATTTTATTTTGAATATAAGGCTTATATATAATTCCCGTGGTACCTTCTAGGGACTATCACAGGAATAGAAGTATATGGCCACAGATTACTAAAAACTATATGGCGCTCTCTCGTTTCGGAGGCCAAGATCCATTTTGGGGTCACTGACCCAGCGGAGTAAGTAAGTAAGTACACTACAAGTAATCTGCTGATTATTGGGCTTACTGTAACGCCATCAAGTAAAAGATTTTTTATTAGATACTCAAAAAGCACTTAAAATAGGTGTTTTTGAGTTATCTATTTCGACGTATACCTGAGGGCGTAATCCTAAAGCCGTATTAAAAACAAATTATCTTTGTCGGATTACGATGCCGTTCCGTTGGATTTCACGGACATTGAATTATGTTATTTCTATTTGCGACAAATTTGTCGATTCAATTTTAATTTTGCTACAAAAGCTGGTATTTTGTTACACCACTTATTTTCTAATTTTAGTTTGTTTTATTTGAATTAGTATATGTTTGATTTTAGGCCATCGTCGAGAGGCGTAATAGTGTTAGTAGAGTTAGTTACAGTTAAAATACTGTACTTTGGGTAATATTTTCTGATTCTTAAGCCAAAGCTTTCAATTCAAAAATTAAAAACAAAAATTCTTTTTTTTTTTATACTTAATGTATAATACATAGATTGTAGGGGCTCACCAATTAAATTTTATAAAAACCTGTGTCTGGTGAGTCTCGTTCTTTCGTTACATGACATAGCACATCCTCACTAATATTATAAATGCGAAAGTGAGTTTGGTTTTTTGTTGGTTTGTTTGTTAGTTACCTCTTTATGCTTTATCTACTGAACCAATCTTCCTGAAATTTCGCATACACATAGCTGGAAGTACGGAGAAGGACATAGGGTACCTTTCATCCCGGGAAAAAGCACAGTTCCCGTGGGAAATTCACGCGGGCGAAGCCGTGGGCAAAAGCTAGTCCCAACTAATATTATAAAAGCGAAAGTGAGTTTGTTTGGTTGTTTGTTTGTTGGTTTGATTGTTTGTTTGTTTGTTACCTCTTCACGCTTCATGTACTGAACCAATCTTCCTGAAATTTTGCATATACATAGTTAGAAGTACGGAGAAGGACATAGGGTACCTTTCATCCCGGGAAAAAGCAATGTTTCCGTGGGAAATACATGCGGGCGAAGCCGCGGGCGAAAGCTAGTAAAGAATAAAAACTAAATGCGTAACAGAAAGTACAAGAAAATATTACCCTCATTAGTATATATCCTCTTGACGTTTTAATGATATTCTTAGAACCTTATACTAGTTCTATTACAGAAGATAACATTATGGCTGCGGTTACGGCTGTTTCTAACGGTCCGATGGAGATATGTGTCAATAGCACTCCCACTTGTAGTTAGACTTTGTATAACAATATACTTATTGAGAATAGACAATAAAGGTGTAATTCTAACTTATAAGAACAGGAGCATGATTCTCATGTAATAGAACTTTTTAAGTGTGGTAATTTCTATTTGAAGATGTCGTTTCTACTATAAAGTTCGAACGTTTCATATATTTCGTATTCTGGGGACGTACTATAGACAATTTATTACATTTCATTACGTCGTTTTTAAAAACGCTTGGAAAAAATTTTTACAAAACGATTGTATTTTTTTTATTGGTGATTTTCACAAAATCCCGACATTTACGAAGCTCGTAAGATTATTTTTTAAACTTAAAAAAATATTATTTAATTATCAGCGGTTTCAAAACGTTTAAAAAAGTAAAATTTGAAATATTTCCTAAGTTGTTTTAAAAATTTGGAACGCATTAAAAAGTTGTTTTGTGTGAAGATAAATCTTATTAAGATATCTTTATTTCATCAGTGATCGAAGTTTGGTCGTATTTACTATTTACCCAAATTGTTATAGTTTTGTTACGTTGAAGGGAATGAATAAAAAAAATACGCCAGTGTCGATGAAATCTCCACTTAATCCATTTGGTGGAAATCCCAAGTGTGTGTTTAAAAGTGGGAAGTTTACTTCTTCAGCTATAAAAAAAGAAGGAAAGAAGAGGTGAATGAATAAGGATCTTCATCAACCAAATTCCCGAAGAAGGCGACTTTGAACTCTTCTTCGTTCATTTTTATGAAATAATTTCAAAACTTCAACAAAAAAATCGTCAAAATCAAACTAAACTTATCATCCCACATAATCTAAACAAACTCATTTAGTCAGATGAAGTTCGAATAGAACAAAATATTTCGATTGTGAAATTCTGAGAATACGTAATATGTGTTGCATTTTTGAATAGCAAATACCTACAATAAATAATGAATAATGAAGTGAAAAACCTTTCATTGTTGTACCCACATATTATACAGGTTCAGTACTCTCTCAGCCGAAAGACGTCCACTGCTGGACAAAGGCCTCCCCCAAGGATTTCCACGTTGAACGGTCCTGCGCTGCCCGCATCCATGCGCGTCCCGCGACCTTCACCAGGTCGTCGGTCCACCGAGTGGGAGGCCTGCCAACACTGCGTTTTCCGGTTCGTGGTCGCCACTCGAGAACTTTTCTGCCCCAAAGGCTATCTGTTCTACGAGCTATGTGCCCCGCCCACTGCCACTTTAGTCACAGGTCCAGTAAATGTCATAAATTACTAAGGTTTTCGATAACGCGTATACATCTAATGGTACAGAGGGTCACATAAAAAAGTATGCCACCTGAAATACGATCCACTATAAAAATTGGTAGGTATACTTTTCCAGGTCGCCCACTGTACCTAGTTGGATATAACAGAGTACGCACCGAACACCATAAAATACAAAGAAATTAAACTCTTAAATTTGAAATAGCTGTCGTTATAAAAATTCACATAAATTATTATGTACCAGGAAACAGTATCCGAACTTAGTATTCAGGTAGTGTTTCACAGTTTTAAGAGGAGTTTGAATGACCCTTCTGTCTTAACCTTTTAAGGGGCTTTGTTTGCAATTAAGGTTCTCTGCTCCCCTCTTGTAAGTAAAGGGGTAAAGTGGGCAATGAAACACAAAATTGCTTCATACACGCTGGCGTATTTTGGCGTCTTTGTTAGGAATTTAAAATTAAATTATGTGAGTATTTAAAAATAACGTATTAATATATTTCCGATGTACGAGGAAGGTCGATCCCTAATAATGGGATAAGGCACGGAAGAAAAAGAATTTAAAAATTGCCATTTTGAAAACTTTGATTTTAACAAAGATTTTTTTTTTTTTTTGTTAACTGTAGCTCACTGAACGCATTGGGCAACTGTCAGTGTAGTGAGTTTCTGTTTTTAAAGAAATAAATAAATAAATAAACAAGCTAATTATTTTAAAATAAAAAACACGACTGACAACTTACATAGCCCTTGTCACTCGGAGGAATGCAGGGAATCTAACAATACCTCTTACATCAAAATCTGTTAGGCCGTTCAGAACTTATGGTGGAACAAAGAAACTTACATACAAACATACTTACATGAACCCTGAAAACATAACACTCCTTTTTTGGTCAGTCGTGTAATAAAGAAATAAAGAAGACAGTGTTATTATGTCCTGGTATTTGTATGTTCATCATCAAATCTTTCAAGTTGAAATTGTCTTACCTACTTTTACTTTTTAACCCAAACCTTAGGTATATTTATTCTCTTACAAACAAATAGTGGCCAGCCGAAACAGATATTTTGTAGGCCAGGGTGGCCTCAATAGATAAACAAAAGAGGTTAGTTAGTGGTTTGAAATTTCGGACTAACAAATACAACCAGTAAACAAGGAAGATTTTTTGGTAGTTTTCCAGAGCCGAGCGTGAAAATACATTTCTAGTGATACGGTAAGAAGACCTGCAGAGTATAACAAAGAAAGAGATGCCCTTTTTAGGGTTCCGTACCTTAAAAGGCAAAAACGGAACCCTTATAAAATCACTTTGTTGTCCGTCTATTTGTCAAACTTTTTTTCTCTAGTTGAAAGTTGAAATTCATATCATATCAAATACTCGGATCCACGGTCTCTTTCAGCAATAAAATAATCAAAATTATACGTCATCGCAATCAGGAGATATTACCGTAAATGTTGCGAATTTTCGCATATTTCGCGATTTCAGACGGAAATCAAAACCTATTTCCCGTTGACCTTAAATTATGATTTTGACAAAAAGTAAGATCAAACAGTTCTTGTACAGGAATAGATCTGAAAACTGTAAATGTTGTCGGAAGTCTAAAAAAAGTGTTACAAGCTTATTTTTGCGCTCCATGCAGTATGAATAATAGGGATCGAACTGCAAAGTTAAGTTTGTTTTTGAAAATAGTTGGTCATTCATTAGTAAGCAAGGCTAGTAAGTAGACCCACCCAATATTTGCTTGAAAGCGGTCACAGAGTACTTTGGACGCCTGCAAAATCAGAGCAACAAAAAAAACGCTATTGCTTTTTTCTGTGCTACAAAAAAAAAAACTTACGTTAAACGTTACCTCGCAACGTAACCTCAATTTTGAGGTTAACAACTGCAATTTTCATAACTGCAACTATAGTGCACCAATTCTTGGCTGCGTAGGCTTTCCACGGCTTTGTCTAGCCTTACAATGTCGCATACAATTAAGAAATTGCCTATTAACTGCTCCTCATAAAGTCATAGCCCCTAGGGTTGAAATTTACCGGTTGGCAATAAGAAAAGGAAAATGTAGCGATTATAATAACCCACTAGCTTGGAAGCGCCAGTATGCCGATTGTGGAAATCAAATTAATGGACTGTATGTATATATGTTGCTTTATGTCCTTTGAACCTGAGAACTGCGAGATGCCCTGGGTGAAAGGACGATACTAGATGAAAGGGCAGCCGCGGAATGAGGAATTGCACTGACCTTCTTATGAAATCCGGTGGAGACGTGGGTTTTTTAGGTTATGTCAGCCGGCGACTTGAACTGCAGACACCACACTACGATCAATTCTTTTCACCACGAAATGTTCACCAAGTTCACTATTGTTTCTAGGGCTCAAAGAAAAATTAGCTTGATTCTATATCAATATTTTCACGGCACATGACGTACACCACGCGAGGAGAAAAGGCTTCTGATTTTGAACTGATGACACTTCACTAGTCAAAACGCGCCCGCTATCGTGAGTTTTGTCTCACTCGAGTGCAGCAAGGTTGTGCGTGAGGGAATGAGAAAACAAATAGGATGTGGTAGGATTATTCAATTAGACACACAAGCAATTCACGCACTGGTAGTGTCAAAAAAATGGCGGCAAATTTAAAAACAATACTGGCGTTTCCAAGCTTTTACTCACGGTTTCAGAATTCAGAATTCAGAAACTAGGCCTTCAAAATTGCTCTTTTCACATCGAAAACTAAATATATAATCATAGTGTATTACTTGCTGGCGCCCGCAGCTTCGCTCGCGTTAATCCTTTCTAAGCGGATGCCTACGTCATAACATCTACCTGCATGCCAAATTTCAGCCCGATCCGTCCAGTGGTTTGGGCTGTGCGTTGATAGATCCCTATGTCAGTCAGTCAGTCACTCAGTCATCTTTGAATTATATATATAGATATCTCAAAGCTACATACTACTAGCATTTCGGAACGACCACTGCTGAGCGTCGTTTTTCACCCTCTTAGATATATATGAGGCATATAACCAACATATAATAAATATCGCAGTGAAACTATAAAATGCTTGGTCTCTCAGGCTGCTCTGTGGTAGTTTATGCTACGACATTCTCGACTTAATTACAGTAAATTATAATAACAATGAAGCAGAAATTAAATGCTAAAGTACGTGTTACGGCCTATTTTTTGGTATTTTGGATTGGTTGTAAGGCTCGACGTATACTGTGATTTTTAGGGTTCCGTACCTCAATGAGCAAAACAGGACCCTTTTAGGATCACTTTGTTTTCCGTCTGTCTATCTGTCTGTCATGTAATTTTTTTCCCAGGAACGCATAATGGCTGAAAATAATACCTAATCTATATCTATATACATATAATAAAGCAGTAAAAATATTTTGTCTGTACATTTAGTATTTTTGACTAAAATGGATAGAGGGACACTTAAAAAGAACAATAGAAAGCAAAAAAAATTTTTTGGAACTTCTTGTCTGTCTGTCTGTCTGTATGTACGCGTTTCACGTAAAAACTACTGGACGGATTTAAATGAAACTTTTAGCTATTAAGCCTGGGCAACATATAGGCTATAATTGATTTTGAAAACTGGAACACCTGATGAAGAACCTTAACAGAACAGCTAAACTATAAGAAATTTGGTAATGGTGCCTTAACAAAAGTCGTTCAACCTGATGAGCATTTTCTGCTGACGTATACAAATTTAAGATCTGGAACATCTGATGAAGAACTGCAAGAGACCAGCTACACTATAACATTTATTGAAATGGCGCTTTAGTAAAAGTCGTTCAATCTAATGAACATTTTCTGCTGACGTATAAAAATTGAAGATCTGGAACATCTGATGAAAAGCTCCAAAAGACCAGCTACACTATAACATATATGGAAATGGCGCCTTAGCAAAAATCGTTCAACCTGATGAGCATTTTCTGCTGACGTATAAAAATTGAAGATTTGGAACATCTGATGAATAACTCCAAGAGACCAGCTACACTATAACAATGGTAATGGCGCCTTAGCAAAACTTGATTTATCTGATGAGAATTTTATGTAGACGTATAAAAATTTAAGATCCGAAACATCTGAAACAGTTTGGAATACAAAAAGACTTTTTATCTAAGCTAAACACACGCGGGCGAAGCCGCGGGTAACAGCTTGTTTATTATAATAGTTATATTTTAGTAAGGTTTAGTTTTTTTTTGTTTAGTACTTACCTACTTTATTTTATTTAATATTTCTAGTAATTAGATCACAATACACATAAAAAAAATTACTAAACTCCACGTAGCGGACGATGTCCTAAAAAGTGTTACCTGGCTATAGAAAAAATAATAATCAAAATTCTCCTTTTCGCTTCGCCGTAGTCGGGTAAGAAATATTTATTATTCCCAGTGCGCGGTCGACCTTACACCGTATTCGATATGACTGATTATTTCCGTCGCTGAAACGTACCGCCAAAACCTGCCACCTCATTGTCCACACAAAATAAAATATTCATAACATTGTGCCGAAAATGTTACACCGGATTAATGAAATATGGACTCGTGTGGATGAAATTGAAAATATGTATATCATATCATCATTATCGCGACTTAACCATAGAATTCTGAAGCTTTATTCTTATCGAGTGTGTCACTAATACTGATGTCAGATTTTATTTAAACCACCAATACGTTTATCATATCATCATTATCGCGTCATACATAACCATAGAACTCTGAAGCTTTCTTCTTATCGAGTGTGTCACTAATACTGATGTCAGATTTTATTTAAACCACCCAATGGTTTTGACATTCTGAATGATATAAATTAACTCGAAATGGAATCAGTGTTGTACTTTATATGACAACGAATGTAACTCTTACGCTCTCTAAAAAACAAGTGTACCTACGTACTACTATGCATGTAAACTCCGTTTTTCATAGTTGTCCTTTTATATAAATAATCTTACCATGTATTTTTATGATTTTATGATAATATAAATTAAAATAGACTTCTTAGGAAATTACTTTCGTGATTAATAAATGTTTTACTTTGGAATGTTTAGGTTTGAACTAATATTTCATTTATTTTCAACAAAATTCCAATAAAAGTATTGTGTAGATTGTTTACATAATAAGACAAGTAAAAAAAACGAAGTTTATAGAGCTAAAGTTTGCGTAAATTCGAATGTCAATTGGTTTAAGTATCTACCTATAACCAATTTTTTTTTTATATTTCTATCTAATAATGAATTTTACAAGTTTATTTTGCATAGTCTATAAGGTATAACTATCACTCACGGAGTGGATTTTAAAATAATGATGTCTTTTATGTTGATGAGATGATGCTACTTAAAATAAATTGAATTTTTGACATTTTAGACTTGTATTTACTTTTCTAAAGTTTTTTTTTATAAAGATTTATTTTTACATTTGATTACCTATTTCTGGATTTAAATTCTGAATTTCTCAAGTCGCAAATAGTACCCCAAAAACATGCTTGCTACTTTAACCATACTCTTTTTTTTCCTCAAATATTAAAATCCTGACGTAATTTATAAAACTAACGCGTTTTTCGGCCTCGACACCATTAGTGACGCCACTTGCCCGTAACTTGCGTGAAATATCGTTTGTGACAATATGCAAATAGGTTCAGGGGATATTGGACCGGAGCTTAGGGTTCTGTTGGCGTAAGTAATTACTTGACTTCTTTTTTTATCATTAAATGGATACTTCCAATTTACATACCTAATATTATTTGTTAAAAATAACCAAACTTATAAAATTAATTAATTATTCTTTGGGAGAGTTCTTGTTCTCTAAAAGGTTTCCAGGAGTGAAATGCTTTATTTTGTATTTTATTGGTTCTTTGAATATCATTAGGTTTTTATAATAAGTTACTCTGTTTCGGAATAAAGCATAAAAAAAAATATTAATTTGATTTTTTTATATTTAAGTATGATATCAAGACTGCATGGGCCACTAACACAAAAGTGATATATCTATGCTTCCTATCGTAATAGTGGTACATTTGATGGATTCAAATTTATACAGTTATAACATTGTTTAACAGAGCAACGTAAAAACTAAACGTCAGCCTATCGCATGCTGACAAGCTTAGCATAAATGAATATTTATTATTTCCGCTACAAAATATTAGTCTGGTAATAGAACAACACGTCAGTGTTTATCTAATAACCAGCGAATACAAACTAAAAATATCTAAATGAATAAAATTTCAAATTCAATTTGACAAATGCATATTTGTTTCGTCTGCAGAAATTGTTTGCTGAACTCACTGAATATGGAATTATCGATTGATTTATTTATGATAGTTTTTTTTAGCCTCGACAGGGTTTTGTCTTCCAATTCTTAAAGCCATTTGCAATTTTGGGGTGTTCCGTATTCATCCTATAACATCTCAATCGACTCATTATTTTTCCTTACTCATCCCACAACAATATTTTCATTTTATTTTAAACCAGCGCCTTTGATGTTTGTTGAGCGCAAAGCCACAAACCTAGTTCCTAGCTGACTAATGGTGGCTTAGCAAATTCAATACATTTATTTAGTCAAACATGATCTTTGAGATGATCAAAACATATATTTTAGTTAACGTAGCGTTATAAGTTTAAGTTTTTAATAATGTATAATTTCTGTGTTTTTTATGTGCAATGAATTTTATCAATCTTTAATTTTTCAGTACCGTGTTAACGACTCATATCATAAATATTTATCTTAGACTTCATAACATGTGTTTAAAAATACATACATATCATGTGTTTAAAAATTTACTTTCAAAAGTTGTTCCGATTTTAGGATATTTCATCATCATACTTTTTCTAAAAAAGATGATTCCTGAAATAAATTTGAGCATTTATCCCCAATTTTTTTTATAAAAGATGGGTTTTTCTCTTGACCACAATCTTGCCCGAGATGAGGTCTACGATAGCGAGCTTATCCTGAAGCAGCCTATTCGCTCTGGTTTTGAAGAGAGACAGGTTGTATAAAAATCCTCACAAAGGCGAAGCCGGATTTGAGCTAATAAGTTTCATAAAACAACCACAAACCCACCGAGTTACCATAATATTCGCGTGCATCAAGCAATTAGGAGTTATGATGCGGGTATATAAATAAACATACGAGATTGTGATTAATAACCTGTGCTTCATAGCTGACAGCCCGGCACGTGATGTGGAACCTTATCAAATTAACAGTAATTAATAGTTCAGTGAGGATGTATTAGATTAACGAGCTGGTTTTGACATTACACTAGTAGTTGAGTTGCCTCTCGATCGAGGTTGTACTTTGAAACAATGATGGGATAATTTCCTTGAAATATTTTAGAATTTTTATTTTCATTAAACATCATTTAGAGTAATATTTTTCTAAAGATAGAGATTTATTAAATTAGACTTCTTATCTTTTGTAGTGTAAGATTTTAAGACGAATATAATAGTTAACACATGTAAAAAATGTACCTACTAAGGTACCTATAACTTAATACTAAAATATATAAGTTACACACACACGGAGAGTACGCCACAGAGACAGTGCTTTTATCCACCAAGACATTTCAGCTAAGTGTGGCCATGGAGTCTCACTATTGTTGACTTTGTCTGTCTACCTCGTAAGAAATAAAGACGTATCTGTCTTACCAAAATTAAGCTAAAACCAAATGAGATGTACAAGTTTTTTTTGGGTCAACAAACAATATTACATTATGTATAAATCAGCAAATTATACGAGTATAATACAAGTCTCCATCTATCTATCAGAAAATAGGATCACACAATCAGTCGTTGTAATGTGTTTTTCGTTATAAATCAATAGTAATACATAAACAATTACATATCCAAGTGTCATTCGCACAAACAACATCTCACACAAACCGCAAACCGACTATCGATATACTGCTTTAGTAAGCTACTAGATTTGTCACTTGGTACCTACACATAAACAAATAGAAGTACAAAAAACTAAGACATTAAAAAAAACTTGTAGTGGAGGACTTTAGAGTCCTTCTTTTATTATCTTTTACCTTCTTTTATTTCTAAAAATCGGCATACTTTATTTTTAAGACCAATCTGTTATTATCTACAGAAAGAAGTTAACAAATATGATTTAAATTGCCTAAATATCTTCAAACGAAATGTCTCATCTATGTTTAATTATACATCTATGAAGTAAACTAAATCTTAGTTAACAATTAAACTGATTGACACCTCACTGCGACATCTTATTTGAAACACAATGCCTGTGTTTGATATACAAAATCAAACATCCAGCTTCTCTTTAATTATTGCCATGGTGGATTTACTGTTTATAGAATTAAACAAAATTATCTCATTTTCTGAGGCTTCAACAGTTTATCCTAATCTATACATATAATAAAACAGTAAAAATATTTTGTCTGTACATTTAATATTTTTGACTGAAATGGATAGAGGGAGACCTAAAAAGAACAATAGAAAGCAAAAAAAATTTTTTTGAATTTCTTGTCTGTCTGTCTGTCTGTCTGTCTGTCTGTCTGTCTGTCTGTCTGTATGTATGTACGCGTTTCACGCAAAAACTACTGGACGGATTTGAATGAAACTTTTTTTGTTGTATAGCTATTAAGCCTGGGCAACATATAGGCTATAATTCATTTTGAAAACTGGAACACCTGATGAAGAACCATAACGGAACAGCTAAACTATAAGTAATATGGAAATGGTGCCTTAACAAAAATCGTTCAACCTGATGAGCATTTTCTGCCGACGTATAAAAATTGAAGATCTGGAACATCTGATGAAAAGCTCCAAGAGACCAGCTACACTATAACATATATGGAAATGGCGCTTTAGCAAAAATCGTTCAACCTGATGAGCATTTTCTGCTGACGTATAAAATTTGAAGATCTGGAACATCTGATGAAAAGCTCCAAGAGAGATTTTTCATCTAAGCGAAACTCACGCGGGCGAAGCCGCGGGCGACAGCTAGTCCATACTAATATTATAAATGCGAATGTTTGGATGTGAGTTTGTGAGTTTGTGAGGATGTTTGTTACTCAATCACGCATAATCTACTGGACGGATTTCGATGAAATTTGGTACAGAGGTAGATAATGACCTGGAATAGCACATAGGCTACTTTTTATCCCGGGAAAAAGCACTGTTCCCGTGGGAAATTCACGCGGGCGAAGCCGCGGGCAAATGCTAGTATAATAATATGAAGCGGTGGTGGCCGAGTGGCAGCACGAGTTTGTATACCTACCAATCTAACTCATGTTAGTTTTCATCAACCATCACTAGCTTCCGGTGAAGAAAAACATGAGGAAACCTGCACTCTAGTTCATGATTATCTAGTGTGTGTAATGGAGAACGCAATGGCAAACCACTCCATTAACATTGGCAAGATAGTCGTTGTATGTGTTTCATTCCATACCACGACCCTCAGTCATGAGGAATACGACTAAAGGAGGAATATAATGAAGAAAGCTAACCATCTAGCAGTAGCTATTACATTAGTGAACTGGGGCCCTATTTTTGAAAGTGTGACTCACCAAAAAAGGGTGAGCCGAATTATTTTTCATTCGTTATCCATTATTCCGTATTTTTTAATTGTCTATGTCGAATAATTCGCAACGAGTGGTCTAGACCACTCGTTTTCGTATGATTTGGTAGTCGAACGTTTTTACGTCAAAATCATGAATGACATAGACAACCGGATACGGATATAGATGGAGTCTATTAGAATTTTTATTTTTGCGTTCCGTTTAACGATTACTTTATCTTTGATTGAAAATTTACGAACATTTTTTTACGATTCGTTACCGATTCGGTTTTCGTTGCGTAGAATGGACCAGAAATTATTTCTCGCATTATTTTCATATCACTGGCAACATTGCTAGGCGAGTGATTTCAAAAATACGGCTTTTATGTTTTTAGTGACATAGTAGGACGAGTGTGACATAATAGTCTATTCGTTTTCGGCTGTATGTCATACTTTCAAAAATAGTGGCCCTGATCAGTCAATCAGCGTGTCGTATGTATGCCTTGATGCAGGTTTAGTTACGAAAATTTCCTTGTTTTTGGTTTGCTCTTGACCACATTTTTTTATGCGATGTTAGGAGACCTATTTCAGGAACTTGTCTTTTCAATCAATCAATCAATCAATCAAAATCTTTATTGTTGAAAACAGTTTACATAGATAGTGATAATAATTACAGTATGGTTTCACTGTCATAATTCTTTCTTTACTGGAAGCAAGTATTCAATGAACGACCATGGATACTTAAATCCGATGATAGATCACTAACTCACAGCAACTTACAAATCAGACCGTGCCTGGGATTGAAACCTGGTCCTATCGAAAGTAAATTCAGAATCTCGCCGACTAAGCCACCTCCATTTCATTATGGTTTATTAATAAAGTATGACACAACCAAACAACATTATCCCACAAAAACAAAGAAACGCCCACTCCAAAGAAAATCCAACTCAAAGACTGCACATAAATCATAAGACAGTAATTGTTTACCAAAATATGGAGTAAACAAGTATTGGTTCAGGAAACAAGTAATAAATTTGTCCAATCACGCAATATTAAGTACGCAGTACGATCGTAAATACAAAATATGAATGATTTATTCTCGCCACAAGCGATGTTACGAAGTAGCTTTTATTTGTGAGAAAGATGATTAACTATGAATCAAAACAGAATTGATGATTAAATGATTAACTATGAATTTTTGGCTTTGTCTTTGTATAGTGCTTTGTTTATACATACTTACATAAGTGTAGAAATGAGCTTGTCCTTTTCGTGTATAAATCCGATGTTTTTAAGTCGCCTAATGACATCTGAAATAATTGAACGACTACTCTAGCTACCATAGAGGCACTAGCGGCAGCCAATAAACAATCAACCTATGTACAGTCAAGCGTCATAAGTGCAGTCATTCCTCGAAGACCTTATTGCCTAGCCTTAATGATCATAATGCCTTGTAGATTCTGACTGCACTTCTGACTCTTGACTGTACAGCCGGGGGCAGATAAACCTGACCACCCTGAGATAGGATTTGGTGAGGTACGGTCAGTTTTATCTGCTCCCGACAGTACACGTTCTCGTGTTTTCTTTAGTTCTTCAAGGTTTAAATATATAAAAATAGGTGCAAAACACCCCGATCTCGGAATGAAGTTCTCAAGCAAATAAATCAGTTGCCGTGTTCGGAATCACGCGCGAGCTGACGCAACTTGTTAACGCTTTATGTTTGTGGAGCTAAGGCCGCACGCAGAACTAGATCCTGAATAGTTTCTGTTCTATTAATATTGTTAATACCTGGTTGTGATTTACGTTGGGTTATTCTATTTTGTTATTTAAGTGTTAAGAGATCCTTTTTATCGGCAGGGTCGCTGAAGTCTTGGTGTCTGACGCATACGGCCAATTCGACAATTAAACTATTGGATAGTTTGATATTGATCATGTTTGGTGCGAGACCAAACTTTTTTTTTATAACATAGGGCGGCAAACGAGCAAGCGGGTCACCTGATAGTAAGTAATCACAGCTGCCCATAGCTGATTCCATAGTTTGGTCGTACGTGGCAAGACAACCGAACAGCTGACGTTTTCCTGGATACCTAATACGCGTGCTTTAAATTGGCATCGGACTACAAGCCTTAACACTAGAATAAAGATCATGCATATACATTATACTTTAGAAGTAACGTACATCGACATTTAGTACTTAGACATTCCGCAGCGGAGTCTATTAATGACTCCGCTACGGAATGTTTAAGTACGAAACGTCTATGTTTGTTAGTTCTAAAGTTTGCGAGTGCGACGTACGTTAGTTCTTAAGTATCGTAGTACTACGAATTCCAGCGCTTAAGTACCTAATGCCGAAGTATGCGAGTACGATGTATGTTAGTTCTAAAGTATCCGAGTTCTACGTATTCCAGTGCTAAAGTACCCAATGTCGAAGTATGCGAGGTCGATGTATGATAGTTCTAAAGTATCCGAGTTCTACGTATTCCAGTGCTAAAGTATTCTAATCAAATCCTTGAAGAAAATGCAGCATGTTCTTTTTATCCGCAGAACATAGTTTTCAGCATGTGTGTACGCTGCCTTACTTACGATCACTGACTTGTATTTATACGACCGGATCGTATTAGATTACCTGTTTTACTTATCTGTGGTAGTTTGTGTCTTAATTAGCGTAATACGAGTTACTTACCTGTTGGTTTTTAAGTTTACATATTACTGTTTGATGATAGATGGTAAGTATAGAGGGGTAGGTAGACGGTAGGTATATTCTTAGGGGGTTGTAGTGTCACCACCAATAATATCAATAAGGAACCAAATAATTTAGTTTTATTAAAGATGGGTTTGCTCTTGACCACAATCTTGCCTTAGGACAGAGATGAGGTCTACGATGTAGCGAGCTTACCCAGAAGCAGCCTATTCACTCTGGTTTTGAAGAGAGTCAGGTTGCATGTGCTCGGGAACACAGACGCAGGCATGGAGTTCCATTGCTTTCCCTGTGCGCATCCTACCTATAGCATAGTACCTACCATAATATAAAGAAACGAGTTTATTTTCTGTTTACAGTCATGTTTTTATGTTAGAGTCAAACACGAGAGGTATTAATTAGCAAAAATTATTGCCATCTAAATAAATTGGAATATAAAGTCTATTGAAATTCCAGTACAGTTCAGAATGTTCTGTACTTAAGTCCTTGCAAATATCAAAGACGTCATCATTTTTAGAGAAACGATAACATTGTCTACACTAATAAGTATAAAATTATTCGTTATTCAACACTGGTTTCAAAACTCTGGTTTCGAAAGTGGCCGAAGAGAAAAATAAACCTCTAGCAATTCAAGGATATTAGCTATACATGACCAACGCAGTTAAGACGTCCAGAATAAAGTGATTTTTGGATTTCTAACTAGGTACCACACTTTTTAGTCGAAAGGTTAAACATTTAAATAGACCCATTTCAGCACGAGAATTACCTACACAATCTTGCATGTAAAGGGCTTGAACTCAAAAGTTTTCTACGATATTTTATTCCCATTGACGTTATCGTGGCAAATTTAAAACATTCGCTTTTAAGACGCAGATCCACTGCTCCTAAACTATTGATCTAAAAAGAATTATCGCAACACGTCATCATTTCCTCTGGGCGTTGTAAGAAAGTAAGAACAAAGTAAAAAATATATATATTATCTCGCTTAACCTGTCATCCAGCATTTTAAAATTAAGTTTAAGTTAAGCATGTAAAAATTTATTGCATTTAAATATTTTATATCTGTGCTTGATGTTAATTTAGAAAAATCTTTCAGAAATTTTCCTAAATAAGTCTTTGAACTAAACAATTGCAATGATGTTGCACTTGACCATGGAATTGCATTGCACCTTTCGCCAGAGATAAGTGTAAGCAAATCAGGGAAACTTTGTATACCATTGGAAGAACTGATTAATAAAAATATTTTTTTATATAAATTCAGACAATATCGGCCTGATTTTAGCGTTAACAAAGTTAATTTATTCTTTAACTTCATAGGACAATGGATTGTAATTATGTAGTATCATTCACCTGGTGAAGGTCGCGGGTTGCGCATGGATGCGGGCAGCGCAGGACCGGTCGTTGTGGAAATCCTTGGGGAAAGCCTTTGTCCAGCTGTGGACGTCTTTCAGCTGAGAGAGAGTATCATTCATGTCTTTCAGTGTTTCATTGGCTGACAGATTAGTTTACTAGTGTGAATACAGCTACTGCCACTAGATGGCGGTAGTCGTAAAAGTCATGTCAGATGCCTTTAGGCGACTTGAATCAAAATCTGACACCAGTGTTAATAAAAACACTCGATAAGAAGAAGAAGTGTTGATAAGACACGCAGGGCAAGAGAAGTTGGCAAGAATAATAGGTAAAATAGCAAAGCGTCAACTCGCATTTAAGCACAAGTTTCATAAGCGCCAGTTGACGATTAACCTAGTAAGAAGCTGTGGAATCGCACCTTTCCGACCACCCTTTATTTTAGTTTAACAAGTTATTGTACGGCTACTACGCAATAAAAAGTGATGGCGAGTTTTATCGTTTTTGGAAAGGTCACCTCTTTGTGGAGTTGAGCGAATTTCAACCCCATCAGAAAGAATGGTGCTAGTTTGGTTTATTTATTATACCACTACTCACAAGGAGTGGATTTTTTATAAGGATTTACATTAGTAATATAGAGTTTCTTTTCATTCAGCATTCTTTTTTTGCATTTTATTGCATAAAAACTAACTGCAGTATTTTTTTATCAGTTTATTAGCTCGAAAACTGGAGAAATTGTTTCTATATTTTTTTTAAGATAGGTGTCATTTTTTTAAAAACCCTAAAATACATCCAACAAATAGTTTAATTTTAGTTTTTGATATTATTAAAGCAATGTTAATTATAACAATTGTTGTATATTCAATTAAATATATTTTTCTACTTTAAAAATGACACAAAAATGATAAAGAAACATGTGTTTTTAATGAATATTGTTATGCATGCACGCACGTGCACTCTCGACCGTTTCATTCTACCGAGGTTTCAATTTACTAGTGAATACACTCGAAGTAAATTGCACATTAAATTTACACCGACACAGTTTATTTCGATATCATGCTATACCACTGTTCAACCAGTAAATGACATAATATACAATTGATGTAAATAATACGCACACATATAAAAGAACTAGAAAGGGCATCTACGGCATATGTTACATCCATGGTCTTAAATAATGCAAAACATTCCTTTCTGATTTTAGAGGAAAACTTGATACCGAATAACAACTGTTTTTTAACTACATTACAAATTTCCCTGTTACGAAGTTCTTAAATTTATTTATTGATTGTTTGTTATAGAACTCAAGTATGTTGGTTCCTAATTAAAAATAACAATTTTAAAGTTAGGATGTGAAGCAATGAGCCAGCCCTATGCTCCCCTGTAAAGATGAGTGATGTTCAAAATTTATATTCTCCATTACCAGTATGTGGTCTGAAATTGTATAAGTAAACGGCTTGATCAATTATTCTACCCTGTAATTTGTTACTTAATTTGTTTATGTAAGATACAAATGATTAGACGTATAAAAGTTCAGTAGAGCCTCGCTTCCATAGATTTTGGGCTTTCGTTATGGCGGATGCGATATGCAACTTCTAGGTACGTCCTGGGGTCCACTTCTGTGGGAATTTCGGGATTTAAAGTACATCAAGTATATTCCCAGTACCTATTCTACCTGTGTATTAAATTGTATCGAAATCCCTCCAGTAGATTTTGCGTGATTGGGAACGAACATACCAACTCACATGCTCACGTCCAAACTTTCGCATTTATATAATTTAGTGTTATTAGAGTTTAGTTTTATGATAAAGTGGGAATTTGAGATTTTTAGTTAATCACACAGTTTTAATTGTAACACATCCCATGTTCAAACTCAAGTGATTTTGTTCTCACAATAAACTCTAAATACTGAAAACAATGTTACATTTAGAAAGTCCACTATTCCCAGAAGGTCCGTCATTTTGATAATTCTATTTTAGAACCAGTGGAATGTTAATCTCTTTTGTCTCTCAGACTAAGAATAACTTTACAAAATACCATTCCCAACTTTATAATACATGTCAGTCTATTTCACCTAATCTTAACCCGTCAGCACAAACCCGAAGTGTCTGTTTTCTGATAGCTGAACCTTTTCAACCCTCGGCAAGTTTCGACCCCAATCAATCTGACCACATTATCAACCCAGCGCCTTCAACTTGCAAACTACTATAAAATGTTCGGCTAGTACTGACTCCACCCGTTCTTGTTTCAACCTAAAATTTTATTTATTTTATTTAATTAATTAAAAACACAACTTAACATCATTACAGTGTACACACTAAAGCAATGTTATTGGCATTCTATAAAATATGCAGATACAAAAAAAAACAGCAAAAATATAAATGGGTATGTAGGTACAAGTGTCAATGCGTTTTAATAAATCAACTTTTGTAATTCTACCGGTTATGAAACAACCCACCATACTCAATAAAACGTGCTCTAAAAAATATAGCGTTAAGATCAACTATAGAACATATTTGGAGACCGATATATCTAACGACAGATTCAACCAAGCGACTTCAATTTGCAAATTACGATTAAATGTACGGGACAGTAAGTACTGATTTCACCTATTCTTGTTTCCGCCCGAATGGATGTCAAGTTAGTAATTCTTTTTTTTTTCTAACCATTTTTTATTTACTTTAATTTTATTTTTATTCATTCAAAATATGAAATTATACTTTAAGCTTTATTTTCGGTAATATTTTAAATAAGTTTTTCAGGGGGGAAACCGGAACGAGGGGAATCCGGATTCATGCAAATATTTAGGGAATGGAAAGATGAGTCTGAATTCTACAAAATAGTCTGCCCAATTAGTTGGTGATTTCCAATTTATATTTTCCATTATTGTAGTCCCTATTCAGAAATATTGTTTGAAGTTTCATGAATCAATTAATAATGAAATTGAACCTCCTTTCCCAATCCGATTAAGTCAAGAGACAAGTTGTATTAACTATTGGTCATTATTTTAAAATAGTTTTAGCTTTACATTTTAACACTGTTGAATGGTAATAGTTTTATTTAATTTATTTCTTTGAACTATTGCGGTTAAATTAGTAAAATGAAATTATTGTGTAACATTTATTAGTCTAGACATTTTTGTACCTGCACGTTTGTTCAATTTCGTATCTAAGTAGATACGAAATTATTTCATATTCCTTTTCTCATACTTCTTATTATGTGTTATTTATGTACACGTTTTAAATGAACGTCAAATTGACAAAATAAATAATAAAAATATTAAATTAGTCAATTGATCCCGAGGGACCAATCTATAACAGGTCCAATCGACTGAAGAGTCCACCCCTGTATTTGAGTAAACAAAAAAATATTAAAATTGAGTTTACGAATACACAAATACTTAGCTACAATTTTTTATACTCACATAATAGATACATAAGCACTACTTTTTCCTATTTTAATTTTTCGATACAAAAAGTAATGAAACTAAACATTTATGGTAAATAACGATACAGTTAAAAGTTAAGTGCTATTAAAATTGGCAGTAGCAGTTTAATGCCTTCGGGAATAATTTCAAATAGACTGAGTTTATGACTTACAGTTAACTTTTTGTTAAGTGCACTAACTGAAGACGTAGGTAACTTATTTACCTAATAAAACCCGAAAATTCTAGTAATTTTATCAGTGGTCATTACGAATTGATAGTAATTTGTAGCTTTGAGATTAATTTTACTAATATTATAAATGCGAAAGTTTGAATGTGAGTTTGTGATGTTTGTTGCTCAATCACGAAAAATCTACTTGACGGATTTTAATGAAATTTGGTACACGGGTAGAAAATTACCGGGAATAGCACATAGGGTACTTTTTATCCCGAAATTCCCACGGGAGCGAAGCCCCGGGGCGCGGCTAGTAATACAATAAATATAATTATGTTATTAGTTTTCGTGCCGTCAAAAGAGCATACGAGGGTCGACCGCGGGGCCGTCGCTCGACCAGTCGGGCGCCCTAGGTACTGCTGGAGCGATGAGGTTCTGAAAGACCTACAGAGCCTCAGAGCGGAAAACTGGCGAGAATTGGTGCAAGACCGCAAAAAATGGCGTCATCTCGTGTCGGAGGCCAAGATCCACTTCGGGTCGCTGCGCCGCGCCGCAGTAGTACTAGTAGTAGTAGTAGTACTAGTAGTAGTAGTAGTACTAGTAGTAGTAGTAGTTTTAGACGTGAAGAGTGCCTGCGAAGACCAAATTTCAATAAAGTATTCTTGACTTTTGCGTTTTAACCAAACTTGAGGCTGATTTTGCAAAATAAAACGAATCTACATAGTCAATTACCACCGAAAAAAACGGAGGAAAGAAGACCGAAGAGGCGGAAAAAAAATGAGAAAGAGAAATCATAAAAGTAAACTCCATTTATTATTACCAGTCCTATCATGTAACCAATCTTACCATGTCTTTTTATGATTTTACAACAATATAAATTAAAATAGACTTTTTAAGAAATTACTTTCGTGGTTAATAAATGTTTTACTTTAGAATGTTTAGGTTTGAACTAATATTTGATTTATTTTCAACAAAATCAACAAAAAGTATTGTGAAGATTGTTTACATGATAGGACTGGTAAGAATAAATGGATTTTAGATATTTCACGATCCGGTTGACTACGTGATTTTTTCTACTGATCTAAGGAAAATATGTGAATCCTAATCCTATCCTAACTATTATTATAAATGCGAAAGTGAGTTTGATTGTTTGTTACCTCTTCACGCTTTATCTACTGAACCAATCTTCCTGAAATTTCGCATACACTTAGTTAGAAGTACTGAGAAGGACATGGGGTACCTTTCATTCCGGGAAAAAGCAGTGTTCCCGTGGGAAATTCACGCGGACAAAGCCGCGAGCAAAAGCTAGTGTCGTATAAAGCTAAAACTTAAATGGAATGAAAGCTTTCAAGTCCACCTGTCGCTTGCCGCAACGGTTAAAGCTCTCAAAATAGCAATTAAAGCTACGCAACACGAGCCTAACAGCCTAACATTAATATATCCCGCATTTAATCCTATTACACCTTATGGTTTACATAAAAATCTGTCCACTACATTGAGGGCGATTGTGACTGGAATAAACATTGTTAAAAATATTTTTAATTATGTAAGGTTCGGTAGAGCTGGTAGTTTGTATCGAAAATAACATTATTTTTTATACAAACTTTCATATCTACCGAACCAAAATGTTTGAACGTGTAGCTTTCAGATATAAATAGAATATATTTTTCTATGAATATTGTAAGAGCCGACTGAAGGAAAACATTAATTAATTGTTACATTAGGTAAATTATACAGAATTTGACAGAGGTCTAGTTAATAATGGTAATCTCCGATATAAAATTTCTTCGCCTACTTGAGATAAAGTTCCAATTTTGGCCTTTCACGATAAAAGTTTATCGGTTTTTTAATATTTCTGTATAAACTTCTTCTAAATTTACTATTGACCAAGGTTTAACTGCTTGAAACATGTTTAGAAGTACAATAAAGGCAGTAATAGTGATAAATACGATCACATTTACAATTCCGTTCAAAAAACAACTTTGTCACCACCACAACATTAACTCAATGTTCCTCATTTTTCCGACTACGGAAGGGTTAGCTATTCGGTGTTTTAAATGTCATTAATCAGTGGTACAAAGAGTCTATTGTGGCCGTCGCAATACATTTATCACAGGCGGTTTAGAAAAATGACAATGGCCGGTGGAACGATTTATGAATTTTCACACATCGCTCTTGTATGACGTTTTTGCTTTTGCAGGTCGCGGAAAGGTGGCGTTCCACTAAACATCGCTCTAATTATTATCTCCGTCAATAGTTATTAAAATCATCATCTCTGAAACGAGATATTTTGTTTAGTAGAAATTTCAAGATTAATTCAACTTTGACGATTTTAATCGAAAATTTATCTGAATTCAATGTAAAACTTAAATTAAATGTAACTAGTAGTTCGCCGCGAACTTAGACCTCGCGATTATTACTCTCGTTTTTATTGATTTACTCTACTCTTACGTATGTATGTATGTATGATTAAAGAGTGCTGATGAGTAGGGTAAAATCACAGTTAAAGAAATAGTATAATTTACAATATAACAAAAATTGGAAAACCTCTTAATAGCCCAGGCGCTAAAATAGTATCAATCAATCATCAAAATATCTATAATCTTGCGTTAGGGAGTGACTGACTGAGCTGACTGACTTACAGACAATGCACAGCCGAAAACGACTGGGCATACGAAGCTGAAATTATTATTTAACTGTAACACGACTTGTATTTTCTTTTATGTAAATTATACATATAAATTATTTATACCAAACGACTAACGAGACGAACGACCTAACCAAACAAACAAACAACAATATGGATTAGAACGTTTTTTCAACCCCAAAGTCTTTCCGGGTGGTCATAAAAAAATACCTAAACCTAACTTCTTCTCCGCCCTCAAAGTCTTTCCGGGTGGTTATAAAAAAAAACCTGAACCTAACTTCTTTTCCGCCCTCAGTCTTTCTGGGTGGTCATAAAAAAAAATAACCTAAACCTAACTTCTTCTCCGCCCTCAAAGTCTTTCCGGGTGGTTATAAAAAAAACCTGTACCTAACTTCTTTTCCGCCCTCAGTCTTTCTGGGTGGTCATAAAAAAAAATAACCTGAACCTAACTTCTTTTACGCCCGCCCTCAAAGTCTTTCCGGGTGGTCATAAAAAAAAATAACCTGAACCTAACTTCTTTTCCGCCCTCAAAGTCTTTCTGGGTGGTCATAAAAAAAATAACCTAAACCTAACTTCTTCTCCCCTCTGCAAGTCTTTCCGGGTGGTCATAAAAAAATTACCTGAACCTAACTTTTTTCCGCCGTCAAAGTCTTTTCGGGTGGTCATAAAAAATAACCTAAACCTAACTTCTTCTTCACCCTCAAAGTCTTTCCGGGTGGTCATAAAAAAAATAACCTGAACCTAACTTCTTTTCCGCCCTCAAAGTCTTTCGGGTGGTCATAAAAAATAACCTGGACCTAACTTCTTTTCCGCCCTCAAAGTCTTTTCCAAAGGTGGTTTCTTTTCCAAATAAAAAAATAACCTGAACCTAACTTCTTTTCCGCCCTCAAAGTCTTTTCCAAAGGTGGTAAAAAAAAACCCGAACCCAACTTATAATCTGCCCTCAAGTCTTTCCAGGTGGTCATAAAAAAATAACCTGAACCCAACTTATTTTCTGTCCTCAAGTCTTTCCGGGTAGTCATAAAAAAATAACCTGAACCTAACTTACAGCTCAGATCGTTTGGAGACAAACTTTCTTTTTTTTATAAAAAAAATAAAAATAGTTTATTTACTCCACAACAAATGGCCTTGGACTACATTGCATAGGTATGTGATAAGCATTAATTAAATTTAATACCATAAAGGACAGTATCGTTGTGAAGATCTGGTGCCCGCGCTAGGTATCAAAGATCCTGTGTTGCAGGTTACCAGGTCCCCCACCCGGTGTGACACAATAAAAGGTATTAGCATGTTGATATCATGTCACAATACGAGTTGTGAGTTAATTTACAAATAAAAGACGAGTAATGACTTCTGTACCTAACCCTACGATGAAAATCTTGGGATCAGTAAGTTTAAACTTGAAACTTCATATCTTCTAGTTTTGGTAAATAATATTTATCAAACGATGTATTTGCCATAAGATATTTTGTCTAACGTTGTTTTACCAATTGAAAATTTAGTTAAATAATTTGTTTGTAAAATGATAATTTGAAAAAACAACCTATTTGTCTAGTAATTAGTTTGTAAAATGATTACATTTTTAAATGGATGAGTTTGTCAAAGCATATGTTTTTCAAATGTATAGTTTTATATGCGTTGTTTATAAAATAATTGTTTTTTAAATAATAATTTGTAATATGAGGGTGTACCTTACAAATCATCTACAAGTCTACAACCGCTGCTTAGATCTGATTTCGACTTTACTAATTCAGTTACCTAAGTAAAATGTAGATGGCGCTATCCAAAGTTAGAACACGCTATGGTTTCGTTTGCTACGTAATCGCGGACATTTTTATTAATATTTCAAAAACTACTGAACCGATTTTGATGCCCAACGAACTTAAAAATTCTATTGATATTTTCTACATGCCTACCAAATTTCATCAAAATCGGACCATCGGTTGGGCAGTTATCGCGGTACAAACATACATACATACATACATACATACATACATACATACATACATACATACATACATACATACATACATACATACAAACAATGTGTTTCGCCCCCAACTCGATTTAGAGACCTTCGCTCGCTTCGCTCGCTCGGTCAATAAAATAATAGCATTAAACTCACTCTTACAAATTTTACTCAATTAGACCAACAAATATACTACATAATTAAATGGTTTTCGTTATTTTCTCTTATTGTTTCTAATCTCTCGAAATAAGTAGTTTCAAGTACCTTCCGTATAGAGATTTTACAGTTGTTTTCAACACAATCCTTTTTTTGTGTCATATAAATATTAGTATGTAGATATTCTAAAATCTATGTATTTTTAGGGTTCTGTAATTCACAATGGAACCCTTAACTTATAGGATTACTTTATTGTTTGTTTGTCTGTTCGTTTTGTGTTTAGTATTGGAAGCATAGTCTTCGCACGCGTGACTTCGTATTTTGAATCAATGGTTTCTTTAAAAAAGCAAAGGAACATCCCAACTAGAGTGAAAAAGTGTTCAGTGAACAACAACCCTAACTCCGCGTTGGTTTGCGACGTTGTACAGCTGTTCAATTTATTAAAGCTATTTAGATCGCCCGACAGGACAGATGGATCGTTACATTAATGCGGTATATCTGATTGCTTAGTTCTAAACAATCATTTGTTGTGACGTATTTGTTTTAGATAAGCATTAGAAAAAGTTCATTTGATGTTTAGCAATTACGCAAAACAATATATTTATCAAAAACGCTAACAATAAGTACTTATAAGATTTTAGTTCTGAGTTTCTAAGTTTAGATCATTCGCCACCATATAACGGTCTGTAAAAACCGCATCAAAAATTCTGAAGTTTTTGGGTAAGTACAGACATCTCTCTCTCTCTCTCTCTCTCTCTCTCTCTCAGCCGAAAGACGTCCACTGCTGGACAAAGGCCTCCTCCAAAGATTTCCATAACGACCGGTCCTGCGCTGCCCGCATCCATGCGCATCCCGCGACTTTCACCAGGTCGTCGGTCCACCGAGTGGGAGACAGAGAAGTACAGACATACAGATGGACAAAATATTAAAAATAAATACTTTTTGCTTCTGTGGGCTCTATATCTCCTATGTACAAACATAGACAGTAACTGTTCATTATATGTTAATGTAGTGTTAGGATACCAATCAGTAAATTAAAAATCAGTAGACCATTATTTATAAGTCCATTGTAGAAGCGGGCCTGTGGCTGCAAAGTTCCCAGGTTCGAATCCTGCCCGTGCTACATGAGTTTGTATACCAATCTGACTCATATACCTACCAATGTTAATTTTCATCGACCACCACTTGCTTCCGGTGAAGGAAAAACATCGTGAGGAAACCTGCAAACTGGTTGATGATTATCAGCTAGTTTGTGAAATGGAGAAGGCAATGGCAAATCACTCCATTAAAATTGCCAAGAGAGCCGTTCTGTGTGTTTCATTCCATAGAATGACCGCGACCCTCAGTCATGATGAGGAAATACGACTAAAGAGAGAGTCCATTATTATACTGTCAAATAAAGAATCTTAATCTGACTGAGATGAGAATATGCCGAAATTCTCACGGGACCATACCTCTCTGCAAAGCTCCTAATAAGGAGACGTGATTAATTTCATACCGCGTCTTGCGTTGGTTCCGAAGCCCTGAATAGATTGAATAGGGTTTCTGCTAATCATCCCTTCTACTATTAATTACTTTCACGTGTTACTTGCTAATTTGCAGGATAGATGCCTTTTATGTATTCTTCTGCAGGAAAAATCTTACAAATATTATTTATGAGAAAGTTTGGATATTTGTGTGTTACATTTTTTTTTATTAATTCAAACAACAACAGCCTTTCTTAAATAATATAATAATATCTTTATTTCAGAAATAATTCCATAGAAAATTAAATACAATTACATTTATACCTAACAATTATTAATATTAGATTATAATTAAATCACTAAAAAAATTAAATGCGACCACCTATGGCCATCAACATGCAGTTCCTCAGTGTAGGGTAGTCGGGACGTGAGGATATCATCCTTAGGATACTTGGAGTGGCAATCGTATAAATAGATTGACTCCCTTTTTATGCGGGATGTAGGACCTGAAGATATACCTAGGCTCGGAGGAGACCTCGGTTAAACGGCCTATATGTGTATATATGAAAGGGAAAAGTTTCAACAATTCGGCAATTCGACAGGGGGCTCGATAATCGCTTACCTTGCTCGCTTGCTGAAGGCTTCTCCTGGTGATCACCAGATTTCTTCTGAACACAAGTAGTTCCTTCGGAATATCCTGGAAAGGTTCTGCGGGGAATCTCGAACGGCGCGCGCGCACGGCACTGGACGCGGAGACACGCACTATCTCAATGATATACGGAGCGAGACTAAATTGTGATAATCGGCGATGCTTCCGGGAAGGGCAAGTAGACTCCATCTCGCTCCCTCATTTGCCCGCTAAAAGGGACAGCGATATCAAGTTGCCTTGTCACCGAATTGGAGAGAAAAAAAAGGAAAGTATAAAAAAAATTGGAGGCTGATGGCCTCAACAATACTGTTGTTGCTGTTCCGCACACGTTGCAGCAAAGAGGCAGCCTTTTTCCGCAAAATATTTTACAAATCAACTTAATTGAGACTACACATATCCAGCAAAAAATTGTTCACAGAAAAGAACATATAACATACCTATAATAAAACTGAAACTATTATTATGTTTCCTGAATCTCCATTCCATCAGAGAGCCCACTATTGAGCTAAGCGTGGCCTTCGAGTCTCACGACTCTTGGCTCTGTCTACCCCGTAAGGGATAAAGACGTGATTCTATGTATGTATTATATGTTTGTACATAGAAGATATTAAATAAATTATAATGAGGTATCTTTAGGATCAATAGAAGCCAAAATGACGTTTTTGTCTATCTGTATGTTTTTATGAGCATTACACAAAAACTACTGAAAAAAATAAATAAAAATAAAAAATAAAAATAAAAATCTTTTATTTTCAGATAACTAGATCCATATTATGTTAGTAAGTCTTATGCTTTGTTAGTCTAGACCGAGTTAAATAGTAAAATTAAAACTAAGTAATTGAGTGGGTTTCAAATATTACCCTCCTCACCATGCACCTCCACAGCGGCGACGTGTACCTGTCCGCCAGAGTGCACAGAATGCTGTTGTGACTGCCCCGCACTCTGCGGATTAGCGAAGTTGTTTTTTTGCGGATAAGGGCCGCAAACCCATCAATGTTGTACTCGGCAAACATTGCCGACGCGCTGCAGAAACGGAGCAGCCCCACCATCATTCTGAACACATTATTATATAGAACTGAACTGAATATTACCGCGGTCTAGAATGAAACTTGGTTTAGAATATAGGTATTTTTTATCCCAAAATTTAAACTACTGAATGTTTCCACGGTTTTCACAGTCGTATTAGTTATTTGTTTAAAGAAACTAAGATACGAGTATTAACAACAATAAATTCTGCGCGAATACTACTAGCTTTCGCCCGCGGCTTCGCCCGCGTGAATTTCCCACAGAAACAGTGCTTTTTCCCGGGATGAAAGTACCCTATGTCCTTCTCCGTACTTCCAGCTATGTGTATGCGAAATTTCAGGAAGATTGGTTCAGTAGATAAAGCCTAAAGAGGTAACAAACAAACAAATAAATAAACGAACAAACAAACCCACTTTCGCATTTATAATATTAGTTAGGATTAGGATAGTTATATAGGATTAAGATTCCGTATTTATTTTGATACCCGCAGTAACAAAACGCTAAAAACTTAGGTACTGTAGAGGTTTGATGTTTCTATCTCTGGCCAGTTTGGCATTCGATCAATAATTGAATTATTTAAAATATTTAAGAAGAAGTTTGATAGATGGAGAATTGAAGGGTCTTCTAGGGATGAAACATCAGGTCAAGATATAATTTGTAATTAAAAACGATTTCCCAAGTACCGAATACAGTTTAAATCAACGACGAACCCCCCCGTCGTCACAGTATCTAAGTAAATATCACAATTTGTGAATAATTTTCCCATTCGTCATCTACTATCTCGCACTAATGCATACAATTCCATGCAATTGCAATGTTTGTCTGTCTGTAAGATTGATGTATGCGGCTGTCTCTTGACAATTGCAGTGACAGACAGGCAGCGGGTAGATTTCATATATCAACATGTCTGTACGTTTGTTCCGTTGCCCGATGAATCATAGCGCAAAATTATTTACCTTCTCCCTCCCTCTTGAATATTTTTAATAGATACTAGCTGTTACCCGCGGCTTCGCCCGCGTGAGTTTCTCTTAGATGAAAAATCTTTTGGTGTTTCAAACTGTAGTAACCTAAACTCCAGTACTCAAAATTTCAGCCATTTGGGTATCCCGTGTCCCTCGGGAATATATGTTGAAGAACGGGAACAGATGTTCCAGATCTTCAATATTTATACGTCAGTAGAAAATGCTTATCAGGTTGAACGACTTTTGCTAAGGCGCCATTTCCATAAAAGTATGTAATAGTGTAGCTGGTCTCTTGGTTATTCATCAGATGATCCTGATCTTCGTTTTTTATACGTCAACAGAAAATGCTCGTCAGATTGATAAACTTTTGCAAAGGTACCATTTCCATATTTCTTATAGTTTAGCTGTTCTGTTATGGTTCTTCATCAGGTGTTTCAGTTTTCAAAATCAATTATAGCCTATATGTTACCCAGGCTTAATAGCTATACAACAAAAAAAGTTTCATTCAAATCCGTCCAGTAGTTTTTGCGTGAAAAGCGTACATACATACAGACAGACAGACAAGAAATTCCAAAAAAATATTTTTGCTTTCTATTATTCTTTTTAGGTGTCTCTCTATCCATTTCAGTCAAAAATACTAAATGTACAAAATATTTTTACTGTTTTATTATATGTATAGATATGTATTAACCCAGAATGAGATAGTAGGATTATCTGAAAGCGACGTGTAGAGATTAGAGATCTAATGCACTGGATAGTGGACAGGAATGGCCAACCACAGGGGCGGCCTATACCCTGTAGTGGGACACTATAGTTTAATAAAAAAATTGTATGTGTCTATTTTATACAAACGAATCTACTATAAGTGTACGGACACAAGGGAGAAAATAGGATTTTTTATTTTCGAAATTTTCCCAGTAGCATTACACCCTTTTGATTATAAAGTGGGACTTTTCATCCGCAAATTGGTTAATCGAACTTAAAAGGTATGGGAGGGTAAAAAAATTTGACACTTTTTACCAGACTGCAAAGGAAAGGTTATTTTCTTTGGAAACATAATCTGTTTCGGCGTTCAAATCTGCTGCGAATATATCGAAATTTAAATTATTTTTAGAATCGAATCCCAACTTATATTATAATTAAAGTGAGTTTGTTTTCTATCTCTTCACACATTATCTAATAAAAAAAGCTTCCTGAAATTTCGCATACACATAGTCAGAAGTACTGAGAAGGAGATAGGGTACCTTTCAACCCGGGAAAAGGACTGTTCCGCGACAAATTCACGAAAGCGGAGCCGCGGTCAAGAGCTAGTACTATATATTTGAGTAAACAAGCTAATTATTAAAATTAAAAAACACGACTGACAAGTTTTTACACAAAAAGTACATACAAACATATAAGACATATACATTTTTGAAATCGCCTTCTAAAGCCCTTCAATTTGATACCCCACTCGATAAGATTGATTAAATTTAATTTTTTTGGTCTGCTATTTATCGCATATATAATCCGCCATTTTGTTTTTATGATGACGTCATATAGCCTATGTCACTCGGAGGAATGCAAGGAATCTAAAAATACCTCTTACATCAAAATCTGTTAAGCCGTTCAGGACTTATGGTGGAATAAAGAAATTACATACATACATACATACATGAACCCTGAAAACATAACACTCCTTTTTTGGTCAGTCGTGTAACAAGCTAATTATTAAAAATAAAAAACACGACTGACGAGTTTTTACTCAAAAAGTACATACAAACATATAAGTTATATACATTTTTGAAATCGCCTTCTAAAGCCCTTCAATTTGATACCCCACTCGATAAGATTGATTAAATTTTATTTTTTTGGTCTGTTATTTATCGCATATATAATCCGCCATTTTGCTTTCATGGTGACGTCATATAGCCTATGTCACTCGGAGGAATGCAAGGAATCTAAAAATACCTCTCACATCAAAATCGGTTAAGCCGTTCAGGACTTATGGTGGAATAAAGAAACTTACATACATACATACATACATACATACATGAACCCTGAAAACATAACACTCCTTTTTTGGTCAGTCGTGTAAAAAGTAGTAATTACTCACAGTTCATGTAAATATGCAGTGCATACCGCGATTTGAATATTACAACGCAATAGCGTGGCTAGCGTGCGTTTGTCGCATAATCGGTTTGAACCGCCTCTAACTAGTAATATCCCACTCGACAAGCAACCTAGTCATTTGGGAATGTTCGGTGTTATTTTACCGAAGGCGTGTGTTTTCGTACGATATTTTGTTCACATTCCAGATGGTTTGGACGAAGTCAGTGTTTGAAAAAAAAAAACGAAGTTCGAAAAATAATATATGGGATTGACATAAGGCCACGCTAAATCACGTGGTCGATCGCCATCGTCATCGCAAGTCAATAGAGAAATCAAAGCAAAACCATAGTAACGAACTCTGAAGTTTCATTTGAATCGTAGCGATACGATATCTAAGTTCGTAATCGTTTCGACAGATGACAAAAACAATTTTCTTCCGTCATCAAAGCGAAAGCGAACGTCAAATGTATGGAAGTAAGCGATAAAACAGTTTGTTACTCTATGGTTTCGAATCGTTTTCTCTATGAACTTGCGATGACGATGGCGATCGATCACGTGATTTAGCGTTACCTTATGACATCCCATACATTTTAGCGTTTGCGAACTTCGATTTCGATATTAAAATCTGACTTTGTCTAAAGTTCCTGTTTTATCGCTTACCTACTTCCATACATTTGACGTTCGCTTTCGCTTTGATGACGGAAGAAACCATTACGAATTTAGATATCGTAACGCTACGAATCAAATGTAACTTTGGCTAAGCCAACTGTTTGCTTTTGAACACATAATACCTTATCATCATCGTTTCAGTCCTTTTTGCATAGTACAGTCAGGTGCAGAGATATCTGACCCACCTGAGATAGGTTCGGTCAGGTTGGTTTCTTTGCATCTCATTGTACCTAAGCCTAAGAGCCATTCTAACATTTCAACGTAAAGGTTTGAATGTTTGTTACTCTTTTACGCAAAAACTACTAGACAGGTTTCGATGAAATTTGTTGCACGGCTTTAATGAAACTTGGTTTGAAATATAGGATACATTTTATTCAAAATAATAAACGGTGCGGATTACATATAAAAACTAGAAAATCTACTTTTCCGGTCAGTTCTTGCTAAATAATTGGGCATATAGACAGTGATATAATAACAAACCTTTTTTTCAAAAAAATGAACCGACTTCCATCATAAAACTTTAAATCATGAAATAACAATAAAGAAAAATGTATTAGCCTGCTACCTACTGAATGAGGTGTGTGGGACCAATGGGACCAACTTGGAAATACACCCTTTCGAATAAAAAACAATTTTGAAAATCAGTCCACAATTGGCGGAGAAATCGGCGATACATAAAAAAAAACATACATACATCGAAACATATAACCTCCTCCTTTTTTTGGGAAGTCGGTTGAAAAAGATAGGTACTGGCCGAAAAATAAAATATTCAACAAAGTAGAGATAGTTTGGTAAAACAGGCAGCAAAGTTTGATACGCGACTCCGTTCACAGTGTAGTGCGGACTTGCGGTCAGCGGAAAGTTCGACAGCGCCCGTGTTACCCAACCGCGGGGAGTTTTCTACACTTTCCCACCTAGGTGATAATTGCGCGGTTTCTACAAGCTTCGTTGGAAGAAAGGGTTTTAAGGGTTAACAAGTTTTAGTATTTTCTGTTAAAATAAAGCTACCTGTGTTGAAAACGAAAAAATTACCCGCTTTGTGGTAGTTTTGGTTTGCGACTTATATCTCTTACTAGGTTAAACATTCTATATTAAGAGTGCGAGTGGGGAAGAATAATTAAAACGCTTCCCCACTGTTTCTTCAACTCTTTATTGTAATAGTAAAGTATGTACTCTAAAGTGTACTTTAGAGTTAATTACTTGAATCGTGAATGAATCCTCTTAAAACACAATCTAGTCAGATCTTTTCAGATTAAAGTAAAATTAGTTTCAGGGATAGTTCCACAAATGAACAACGTTTTGGAACTATTAGGACCAGTAGGACCTTTAAATATTTATCCAAAATCACAGTTCATATGTACGGGAATAGATTCAGAAGAACACAACCTGATGTTTGTTCAGGATAAACCCTTCTAATGTAACATAAACTTACTGTTTTTCCTTCCTCATCCAATTTCCACTATAAACAATAGGTATACCTATTTATTTTTGTTACAGAATTTTTTTATTATCGTACACATGGTACAAATTTTTTAATCATTTTATTTTACATTCATTTTATAGGAAGTATTGTTAGGTATGTATTTTTACTCGTACAATAAAGATATTACAAACAATCAAAAAAGTAAGTTATTAAAAAAAAAAAAAACACATTGTTTATTAACTGTGATGAATAGTAATAGTGTTATGGCAATTGTTTTTATTAGATTGATTGAAGCTTGAATTTAGAGCGTCAATGGATCTTAAATAAATTAATTAATGTTTTGTTTTCTGAACATTGCGTGGAATGTAACGTACAGAATTTAACGGAAATAAATTCAGCTTTTTTTCAGACATCCATACTACGTAGCCTATTTTATGTACTAAGTATTGATGTGCCATTCGAATCCACAACCAATAATTTGAACGATAAAGCACTTTACGGATATATATAAAACAAAATCTTTTCTTAGATGTATTATAATTTAATATGTAATTATAAGGCTCCGTCAGAAGGTCATAAAATCAAAGGTCGAGGTAAAATTAGCCAACACATGTTAACGACTTAGCAGGGACTGAGTAGAGTCAGTATGATTTCGGAAAAATTACGCACTAAGTAGTACATACTTACATTGGGATTAACTTGGAAATTTAAATGGACCTTCTTAAAATGTGGAAAAACGTTCATTCTCGTCCTTCTAGCCAGGGAAATCCGGAAATATAGGGTACCTATAAAATGGAACCCACTAAAACCAATTATACTAAACTTATCGCATTATTAACATTCTAATTGCGAACATTTCTGAGTCATTTCTGAACTCGAAGTCGAAAATTTTCATTTACTTAAAAGATTTACTTTAAATAAAAAGATGGTAAAAAAGGACATCATAGTAATTTCATGCAAATAAGTTCAGTTGCAGTCAACTATTTTCTCTTTTGAGGATTTAAGTACGATCAACGTTTAAAAGGAATATTTTTAATTTATCGGTATTCTTTTGCGTTTTATCTAAAAATTTCATCGCACTGTATAGAAATAAAAATGTTGTATAATCTCTTAATCTTTGGATAATAATAGGAAATAAAGGACAAGAAAATAATTCTTAAATCAGTGAAAATATATTCTTATCCCAATTATAACCAAAATTGTGCACGCCCCAAATCCATATTTTCCCTATAACCCAGTCACATATGAAGGACCCCAGCAGTATTAAATTTAGTTAATACTCGACAAATCGGCCAAGTTTGGGTGTAGAGCGGACCCTTACAATTGCAGCACAAATTATGACCTCTCAATTGTGAGGGTTAACAGCTGTCGTCCGTGTTTCGATTTGAAATATTGATAACCTATCGTTTTCATTGTTTCATTAAGTTTGGTGTAACTGTTATTTAAGTTTGTTGTTTTGAAAGTGAGGCCTTGAATTGGATAAATATTTATGTTTACCAAAGGCGGTTTATAATGTCAGTGTTTGGTTAGAACTTAAGTATGATACGAGTATGACATTTGAAAAAAAAATATAAGTACAAACATAGTTAAAACATAACTTTTAATGATTCTAAAACAAAACTACTTTTTTGACAATGTTAATAGAGTGGTTTGCTATTGCTTTCTCCATTTTATTGTAATAGCCAATAAACCATTAATTCTAGAGTTTTCTGGAGGCGGATGCTTAAATCCCCTGGACCGCCAAACGCACATCATTAACAATAAATTAACTAAGAAAATTAAAATCTAATATTAAAACTACTTACTAAAAAATAAACATAATAACTAAAAATTTACATTTTTATACATTAGATATCCAACGCGCTATTTTATTTCCCAAAATGCAATTTAAAATTTTACAAAACGCAAGACCTGTTTTGAAAGTTAGTGCTCCGATAAGGCTGTGCATGACGCCATTAAAGCCGGCTACACAGTAATCACGTCACAAAGAAACTATTAAGCTTTGGAAATTATAGAGAGCACGTTTTGCTAATGCGGACTAGGACGCCTAGGATAGGTCGGTGACACACCAATGTACGCTATAACAGCGAAGCTATCTTCTTTGGAAATTATAGAGAGCACGTTTTGCTAATGCGGACTAGGACGCCTAGGATAGGTCGGTGACACACCAATGTACGCTATAACAGCGAAGCTATGTTTTTTGGAAAATTTAGAGAGCACGTTTTGCTACTGCGGACTAGGACGCCTGGGATAGGCCCGTGTTAGAATTCAATCTATCACACTTGTTTACACTTGTGTCTGACAGCCGTTAATGTCATAAACATTAACGGTTATCAAGTATAATTAAGTTACCAGCAATATTATTGTATAATATACTTATATAGATAAATAAAATATAAATAATAAATAAATACATAGTAGTAGTACGTACGTTATTATAAAAAGAAAATGTAACAATCGCTCAATTGTTTAAAAATGTAACGAATTATTTTAAATGTATTTGCAGTTAGGACACAATAATTTCATTAACGTATAAATTAATATAATTTCTTAAACACATTTACAATAGATTAGTTAAAAATACTTACATCAAATATTATAATCATATGGTGGGGACACGACGTATTAAAACGAGTGTCCGTGTCATTTTATATTTAGTCTCGACGTGATTGTGAAAGGGAAATAAACTCCCAATATGAAGTAATGGCTGCAGTTTTATTTCAAATTTCCTATTGAATCTCTGGTTGTTTATCAATCAGAAGTGGAGGATATCATTGCCCACATGTGAGTATTTTTTTCTTTTAATATTTTTTTTTTTAACGAAATAAAAATCGAAATAAATTTGTGTTAATGGCAATTAAAGTGTTAATATACTTTTTTTAATTTCTGATAAATTTGACAAACTTATGAACCGCTTAAAGTCGCTTCCAAACACTCTTTTGCTCAAGCACTCTCAGGTTCAGTGATATTTTTATTAATTAATTTACTTTAAATAATTTACATGTTTATTGAATTCTGACGTTATTATATTTGTCCACATAGATAGTTTCTTTTATGAACTTCATTATGCTGTAAAGTGACTCTTTTGAGCAAATGGAGCAGTGGAGTTTGTTGCTCCGCCTCTTCTCCGCTTGTGCTTTGGAGGCTGTAGTAACCTTAGCTCTAAGTAATTTTCTAAGGTCAACTAACTAATCTAGTTTATTAAGTATATGACGATTTAAAAATGCTATTGTTGACTTGAACTTACAAAAAATAGCTACAATAGAAAATAACGTTTATTTTACTTCCTTGACTGACAAACTTAATTCTTCTTTTCTGACTTTTTTTAGTTTATTTGCGAAAAAGAAACTGCTCGTGTCATTTTACTTTTCAGAATTTATCGTGGAAGCAAACATGATTGATGAACGACGATTGGCAACTCCATCGCCAAATGCTCGCCGGTCTACTAAACGCTTCCCGCAGCCGTGAAATAGCACCCATGGTCGGCACAGCCGAACTAGAAGAATCCGCAGTTGGTGCACGGACCGTGGAGAATGGGACGAACACCGGTCAAGTGCTACACGCCAACAACAAAGTCAGCTTCGTAGTGGTAGCCCTTCGCGAGAACCTGAACTGTCTCTCAACGACTCAGAGACACTTCTTCGCAATTGCTACGGCGAACCACGTTGCAGCTACAGCCGCGAGCAACATCGCAGTGCCAGCCCTGAAGGACATCGCAGCCGCAACCGTGAGCCAGAGCTACATCATCGTCGCAGTACAGCTCAGAAACCCAGTATCACACTTCGAGCTACACCGGTATGTCAAGATGTGCTAATTATTCCGATAATAATGACACTTTAAAACAATTTATGCATTTTATGAACAATTTGGCTAAACATAATTCATACCGTAAATTGCATTTAGATAATATAAAAAAAAAAGATCTCAGAATCCCATCAGAGAAAAATCATAGGATAGAAAATTGGATTTGTAAAGTCAATGAGGGTGCTCTAATGGATGGTCTGAATAACAGACATCACATTTTGTTTTGCCACGTTTAATAGAGCTAGTTTATAATCATTAATTTATATAAAATAGGGTTAATGTACGTACAATACATAGATAAAGATGTATGATTAGTAGTAATCCTATTTAGCCATTAAAAATAGCGTGCATATTTTACATAATAGTTTTAAAATGGTAGTAATCAGTTCATCTATATCATGCAATAAAATAAATAAAATTTATAAATTTAAAATATTTTTTTTATCAATTCACAAAATAAAAATAGAAAATGTCAGTTTAAGATTCTAATTAAAAATCACAAAATAAAATACGCATAATTTAAGTAACTTTACTATCTAGAAATTCTTGCACATAATATGTAGTAGCTTTCTTCTCTACACGCATTTTATACAGGTACGACTTGAAAGATTTTAACTTTAGCTCCTTTAAAACATTTGGTAGCATATTGTAGAATTTTATGCAATTACATAAAAAAATCAGTATGTTTAATACAAATAATTGATTTTCTTGGACAGAATGGCAGGAAAATCTTAAACGCGATTTCCATACAGAAAGTAGTTACGGTGTACTTTTTCCGAAATGTTTATTATGAAAAAAATGGTTCTCATTAATGCGTGCGATATAAAAAATAAATAAAAGTGGTCGAATGTATATAATATCAATTCCGTAAGGGCTAGTGCGTCTTGCATATCTAAAAGAAATGTGTCGAAATAATCCTACAAGTACTACCTTAGTTCAATCATAACAAACAGTCTCAGCAAAATGATCTGATATGCACCAATTGTAAAAAAAAAAAAAAAAAAAACAGGCCACAATTGCAAACAATTTGGACTCTCGCAATAAATAAATGTGAAACCTGTCATAAAATGGGTGATAAAACTAAGGACTGTTATACAAATAAACACAATCAGACAAGTCAATCCAGTAAAAGTAAAATATTCTAAAATCCTCTAAAATCTGAATTTGATAAAATCGTAATGATTCAGTACTAGCTTTAAATCAGAATTTTATAAAATGGTTAAAGTCAATAACTCATCTGAAAGTCTTTTTCCTTTATAAATTTTGGAAATGACAGTTTTTTAATTTATGCTAATTTAGCTTTTAAATTTCATATGAAAACTATAATTCAGTTGGTTTTAAAAGTGTAGGTTAATTGTGTAGTTTTCAAATTGGTAAAACTAGATTTAACTTTACTGTCGAAGATACATAGGCCTTGATTACGGCTTATGATCGTATATTCCGGAGTAGTTGTTTCACAATGTATTTCAAGTTCGTGATAATGACTACGATAAAAAAAAAAACAATAAAATATTATTTTACTGTACCTGTAATAAAGTTTGACTTTTTGTCGGTAGAATGTATTGAGAAAATGTAAGGTCTAATTATATCTTCTTCTGGTAAATTACGCTTACGTAACGCACAGCTCGATGTGGCTTTGGATGTGGTTTCTTGTAAAACTATAATAGTTTATCTTATTTATTTTTTTAAAAACTTTATTGCTCAAATTACAAAAAAATATGTAAAAATGATGGACTTAACGCCGTATGACAATAATATGATATTAAAAAAAATACTTGTGTAACAAGTAAAAGTATAAAAGTATATCTAAGTAAAATAAAAAAAAATATATACGTGCTATAAAATATTTTTTGAGAAAATAAACTATAAAAACCATGAATTTTAATTATGTTTCAAAGTATAATTTTGCTGCTTAGCTCAAATTTAATCAAAACACAATATTGAAGTGCAAGTTTTAATAGAACACAAATTACTTAATGATTTTCTTTTACTGGCTTATAAATGTTAATACTCCGCGCAACTCACGGCAGTCCCCTGCGAGCTGACAAGCCGAGACTGTACGCTCTTATGTTACAATGAACAGTTGCATGTCACTATTCTTATTGTACAGAATTTTACAAATCTACGTAATAACTTGGTTCTTAGAACAATAAATGATGCTCTTCATATTTTAAATTACTGTTTGCAAAATAGCTTGTAATTGAACTCGAATATTATAAAATTATATACAAAAATTATATTTTTTTCTGTTATTAAATTATACTAGTAATGATGATATTTTTTAGTAATAGTTACAGAAATTGTTTGAATTTTGAACATTGGATCCAAGAAAAAGTTTACAAAATTATTGATGGAAAAACATTACTTTTCATAACCATTGAAGTCAGAGCTAACAAAAACCGCAACCATTCGGACTTAAACATAAGAGTGAAATTAATAAATTGAAAACGAAACGGCCAAGTGCGAGTCAAACTCACGCATCGAGGATTCCATACACGCTAAGCACTAAAAGACCAACTAGTTTTAAAACAAGATTTATTTTACAGTTCTATACTTTATTTGCACACAAGTAATTACATATTATAGATACATTAAGTTACTTATAATTTAAAAAAAAGAGGAAGATGCACATTTGTATTGTTACTGTTGTATGCTTTCTTTACAAAATATAAATGGTTGAGAATAAATATATATCTATCTTAGAGCGGCCTTATCGCTGTAAACAATTTCTTCCAGGCAACAAATTGAAAAAAATTTGTAGACGAAATATATGTTGTGCGAATTGTTAGACCTTGCTTTTTGGCAAATTTCATAATTTTGGGTCAGCGGGAGGTACCCCACTGGTTTTAACCTCATCTGAAATCGGAAACTATACGAAAATTCGCAACAATTGTGGTTATATTTCCTGATCGTTTTGATTACTTTATTGCTGAAAGAGACGATAGATCCGTGTAATTGCATTGCAAAAAAAATTAAAGTTTGACAGACTGACAACAAATTGATCTTATCAGATTCCAGCACGACTGTCCACTAATTCTCAAGATATTAGCACTGTTAGGTCCGAAATATTTGCACATATAGTTGACAACCAATTCAAGCTTCTAACTCTTACTCCATAGGAGAGTTAGTAAAAGTAAAAAAAAAAGATAATGAAATAAATTCAAACAATGAATAAAGTAATATATATATATTCATAATTCATTTATTTTATATACCTTAAAATACCTTAAAATAAAGTGCAGTTCTACAATGTTACCAATATTTCTGGCCCTAATAAAATAAGCAAAGTATTTGACAATTAATAAGTACCAAAAGGGTGATTAATTAAGTATTTAAGTATACTGGTTGCAACAATTTGCCCTAACGTATTAGAGTTCACCGTCACAGAATAAAGATTGGTAAAATAATGGTCTTTGGAGGTTATCGAATAGAGTTCAGTAACACAAAACTATAAGTAAAATTGCAAAAATAAGTTTTATTGAAAATGATGGTAAAAATACAGAAAACTAAGAAAATCACTACACTAAACTTGTTATAAAAATGATATTTTAAAATGGTTCTAAAATAATAATAAAATGGTTTAAAAGTAGTTAAAATATATGGTACGTCGATCAGCCGCTGCACATGGGAAGGCGAAGTGCCCCTATGAGCTTGTGCGCTGGTTGGATGCGAACTAACTTTAATTGTGTCATTTGAAGCCTGAAGATGTTCCAGACAATTAAAGTGTTTACAGCCTGAAGATGTGCCAGGCAAATAGTTTTAACAGTCTGAAGATGTGCCAGACAAATAGTTTTAACAGTCTGAAGATGTGCCAGACAAATAGTTTTAACAGCCTGAAGATGTGCCAGGCAAATAGTTTTAACAGTCTGAAGATGTGCCAGACAAATAGTTTTAACAGCCTGAAGATGTGCCAGGCAAATAGTTTTAACAGTCTGAAGATGTGCCAGACAAATAGTTTTAACAGCCTGAAGATGTGCCAGGCAAATAGTTTTAACAGCCTGAAGATGTGCCAGGCAAATAGTTTTAAGTGCCTGAAGAAGTTCCAGGCGATTATTTGTAATATTTACATGAATAATTTATTTTTATTTATTTATAGGTAGTTTAATTGATTAAAAATATTTTTCAATTATATTGTTTTAACTTATTTTATATTTTCCGAATTATTCAATATGTATAATTTTAATTTTTATTTTTATTTTTTTTTATTTAAATCTTTAGTTTGGGGACAAACTAATTGTTATCAGAAAGGCCGAACTGTTAGAATTCAATCTATCACACTTTGTTTACACTTGTGTCTGACAGCCGTTAATGTCATAAACATTAACGGTTGTCAAGTAGAATTAAGTTACCAACAATATTATTGTATAATATACTTATATAGATAAATAAAATATAAATAATAAATAAATACATAGTAGTAGTACGTACATTATTATAAAAGGGAAATGTAACAATCGCTCAATTGATTAAAAATGTAACGAATTATTTAAAATGTATTTTCAGTTATGTAATAATTTCATTAACGTATAAATAAATATAATTTCTTAAACATATTTACCATAGATTAGTTAAAAATATTTACAAATACTTTCACTGAATGAATGAATGCATTCATTCATTCAAATGTCATAAAGATCTGTCAGGTGGTGGGGACACGACGTATTAAAACGAGTGTCCGTGTCATTTTAGATTTAGTCTCGATATGATTGTGAAAGGGAAATAAACTCCCAATGTAATGGCTGCAGTTTTATTTCAAATATCCTAGTAAATCTCTGGTTGTTTATCACCCGTGACACACCAAATTTCCCAATAACAGCAATCCTTCCTAATGTCTTTCTAAAAATCTCTATATCTCTCATCTGAGGGTTTTTCCAATTGCCTTCTCAGCGTACACGTCGTCCGCTTTCCTTCTTTTTCTTCTCCACTTCGCACGATCTTCGGCATTCTAAGTCGTGATACCATTGACGCCAGAACTTCTTGGGTTTTCCCCTTCTGTCAGGACCGGGCGGTGGCGACATGGCAAGACATGAATGTCTCCCTAAACCTCTTCTAAATGTTACTTCAAAACTACTATGTCTATTATACTAATCCTAACTAATATTATAAACACGAAAGTAAGTTTGTCTGTTACCTCTTCCCGCTTTATTTACTACACATAGTTAGAAGTACTGAAATGGACATAGAGTACCTTTCATCCCGGGAAAAGCGCTGTTCCCGTGGGAAATTCACGCGGGCGGAGCCGCGGGCATAAGCTAGTAGTTTATAATATCTTACATTCACTATTATTTTCAATATGTCCCATGTTGTATCAAACTCATTATTTTCTTTTCAAAACGTTTTGTGATACGAGTCAAATTAATAGGCAGTATAGCTTGTGATGATTAATGGTCTTTATAATTTATTTTCATTTTCTCTTCTTTGGTTTTAGAAGTGGAATATAATCAAATTCAAATCATTGTAAGTATATTTCATTTTAAATTTAAGTTTAATCTAATTCTTTGATCTAAACTCGTTTTAATTTTTTAATCATTACTTAGGTTACTTTACTTTACCTTGTAGTTTTCGATCCATGAAATCAGCTTACTGCTCTGCTACTTAAACAAGCGATTCGAAATAAGATTGTTATCATAAAGACTGTTCTAGAACAAAAGCAATTGACCTACAAAGCAATATCAGAATAGATACGAACTCTACGAGCAATCACAAAACTAATTTTAATATCATAACGACTTCCGCGCAAACTAGACGACGTGTGGTGTCGATGGAATATGCAACTATAGTCTACCTGCTTTATTTAGTGGCTTTATATTTGAAAAACAGCATCTATGTTTCTAACAGAAACTTGAAATCACTACAAGTAATAAGAAATCTCAGTGGTATATTAAGAAATTTAAAATTTCATTATATTTATAATTTTAAATTAGAAGCGCTGGTGGCCGAGTGATAGGAGCGACTGCCTGTGGCCGCAAAGGTCCCAGATTCGAATCCTGCCCGTGCTATATGAGTTTGTATACCAATCTGACTCGTGTTGTGAGGAAACCTGCACTCTGGTTCATGATTATCAGCTAGTGTGTGAAATGGAGAAGGCGACCCTCAGTCATGATGAATACGACTAAAGAGAGATATTCAGAAATAGATTTCGACAGATGCAAAAAGGTCTCTTCCTGTTGGCTTTGGCCCCATGAACGATTTATTAAGTCTATGCACCCCGTAGCTGAAAAAGCGTATAAATGAATAGAAGATAAGTTTAATCCCAAAGTATGTTTTCTGAATGCTGAATCTGATGAATTTTCTCAACGATTTTATTTTGACTTTAGATGTGTTGTAAATAATATCTACCCACCTGTAACAAAAACTTGATTTGATTCTTAAAATGGTACTTAGACATTCAAATCTAAAGCAATATATACCAGTCAGACTGAACTTTATTGACATTGCTAACTTTGTAAGCATTCTAAAAGAATCAATGTCAATAATTATTTGAATCCTAACTTCCTAACTAATATAAATGCGAAAGTGAGTTTGTTTGTTTATTTGTTACCTCTTCACGCTTTATCTACTGAACCAATCTTCCTGAAATTTCGCATACACATAGTATGAAGTACTCAGAAAGACATAGGGTACTTTCATCCCGGCGAAGCCGCGGGCGAAAGTTAGTATCCAATAAAAGTAGAGGTAATATTAAACCTAATAAAAATAAATGTAAAAAAGCATGAGTAAAAGCAAATTGATAATAAGGGAACTAAAAACCAAAATTAGATCCTCTCAGCTAGATCAAAGTTTGAGTAATTTCGAACTATTGCTTAAGCCGCGCTTAAACACTTGATTAACGAGGTGAATTACTAAGTTGCAACCTCCCACGGGAACACTCAAATTGGCAGTTTAAGCTTTAAAATTAAAACTGGGTTTCAATTGCAATTTAGTACTAATTAAGTAATGGATTAGTTACATACTTTATATATGTGTTAAATGGTTGTCTCCAATAAATATTGGTGATATAAATTCGAAAATTTTGTGTTCGTAATAACCGCTTAACGGCTTTTGGTAAAGTGTATGTGTAGGTAAGCATAAAAGATAAAACTTTGTTTAAAAATTGGTTGTGTCATAGCTCTAGTGTCAAGCCATTTTTAGGGTTCCGAAATCAATAAGGAACCCATATAATTCGTGGCATAGCTCAGAGGCTAGAAATACTAGAATATTATAATTTGGTACAAATCTATACATATAATAAAACAGTAAAAATATTTTGTCTGTACATTTAATATTTTTGACTGAAATGGATAGAGGGAGACCTAAAAAGAACAATAGAAAGCAAAAAAAAATTTTTGGAATTTCTTGTCTGTCTGTCTGTCTGTCTGTCTGTCTGTCTGTCTGTCTGTCTGTCTGTCTGTCTGTATGTATGTACGCGTTTCACGCAAAAACTACTGGACGGATTTGAATGAAACTTTTTTTGTTGTATAGCTATTAAGCCTGGGCAACATATAGGCTATAATTTATTTTGAAAACTGGAACACCTGATGAAGAACCATAACGGAACAGCTAAACTATAAGTAAAATGGAAATGGTGCCTTAACAAAAATCGTTCAACCTGATGAGCATTTTCTGCCGACGTATAAAAATTGAAGATCTGGAACATCTGATGAAAAGCTCCAAGAGACCAGCTACACTATAACATATATGGAAATGGCGCCTTAGCAAAAATCGTTCAACCTGACGAGCATTTTCTGCTGACGTATAAAAATTGAAGATCTGGAACATCTGATGAAAAGCTCCAAGAGAGATTTTTTATCTAAACGAAACTCACGCGGGCGAAGCCGCGGGCGACAGCTAGTATTTAATCTATACATATAATAAAACAGTAAAAATATTTTGTCTGTACATTTAATATTTTTGACTGAAATGGATAGAGGGAGACCTAAAAAGAACAATAGAAAGCAAAAAAAAATTTTTGGAATTTCTTGTCTGTCTGTCTGTCTGTCTGTCTGTCTGTCTGTCTGTCTGTCTGTCTGTCTGTCTGTATGTATGTACGCGTTTCACGCAAAAACTACTGGACGGATTTGAATGAAACTTTTTTTGTTGTATAGCTATTAAGCCTGGGCAACATATAGGCTATAATTTATTTTGAAAACTGGAACACCTGATGAAGAACCATAACGGAACAGCTAAACTATAAGTAAAATGGAAATGGTGCCTTAACAAAAATCGTTCAACCTGATGAGCATTTTCTGCCGACGTATAAAAATTGAAGATCTGGAACATCTGATGAAAAGCTCCAAGAGACCAGCTACACTATAACATATATGGAAATGGCGCCTTAGCAAAAATCGTTCAACCTGACGAGCATTTTCTGCTGACGTATAAAAATTGAAGATCTGGAACATCTGATGAAAAGCTCCAAGAGAGATTTTTTATCTAAACGAAACTCACGCGGGCGAAGCCGCGGGCGACAGCTAGTATTTAGATATATTATTCACGCTGACATATTTGATTGATCTGACACTTGAATACTTCACGTTTTAGACACGCACTTGACCAGTTAATTGACATCTTTCAAATCGCTTGAAGGCATCTGACCACCATTTAACGACGACAGCCGTAATGCATAATAACAAATAATCTATATTTTTTATTTTCTTTCCTCTTCTATTCCGTTAATTAATAGTCAGCTAATAGTGTTCCTCATGATGTTTTCCTTCACCAGAAGTACACAATCGTCAGCAACAAATCAATACACATACAGCAAATCGAATCATATTGATCGGTAAAAAATGAAAAGACTACTAATGAGGTTTACTATAAACCAATGACAGAGTAGCTAAGGTTGATTAATAGGTGGTATTGAACACATGCTACCCTAACAATGTCCTGTATTGCCACCGATTTGTTACCTGTCAAAATGAACGCTTTTCCGTGTCATTAAGTGTACGGGCGAAGTAAAAAATGGTCCGCAATCAGTGTATCGTTAAAAATGGTGTTAATTCAATAGATTTATTGGAATATTGGCTGTGGTTTTCGTGTGTACGGATATTTCGTTAGCGCTCTACTTTCGTTAAATGTAAAAAATAATTTTAAGCTTAGTGTTTACTTTAGTTCTGCTTTTTCCTTTACTTTAGTTGTACTAACCAAAAAGAAATTAGCTGTTCCATACAATGTTACAATACCTACTCGCTAAAAATGTTTCAACAAGGGCTTTAAACTGGGGATTCCTCCACTCATAGGCGATGGGCTAGCAACCTGTACTATACCTGAGTCTCCATTCCATCAGAGAGCCCACTATTCAGCTAAGCGTGGTCTTCGAGTCTCACAACTCTTGGCTCTGTCTACCCCGTAGGGGATACAGACGTGATTAAATGTATGTATGTAAAAACATTTCCGAAACAGGAACAGCTGATTTTTTTTCGGTCGGATTGAGTCAGTCCCATACAAAAAGTTGCTTCGGTCCCATACAAATAGTTGCTTCGGTCCCATACAAAAAGTTGCTTCGGTCCCATACAAAAAGTTGCTTCGGTCCCATACAAAAAGTTGCTTCGGTCCCATACAAATAGTTGCTTCGGTCCCATACAAAAAGTTGCTCATATTCATGAGTACCTTCACCAGTAAAAAGGATGCTGTTTTTGAATTCACTCTATATTGCTGGGGGTCGTGGTCATTATGTGGAATGAAACACACAAAAAACTTTCTTGGCAGTTTTGATTTTGTGGTTTGGTTTGCCTTTTCAAATGCAGGGTTTCAGTCACTCAGACTCGAAACTAGCACATTTAGGACCGTAGGTATCTTAATCACTCACTTAGTTAACTATTCAATATTTCCTTCGCATAACCAAACGTAATATAATTGTATCGCTAGTTCAACCTAGCCTGAATGCTAGTTGAAATTATTAATTGGCAATTAATTACGAAGTGGAACTCAAGTTTATTACTATCGAGCATTGCTGGGTTGCTGTTACTAATGGCGGTATTTATTAAGGAAAATTCGATAGGGTTTTCTCAAAATACTACACAATCCCTCATTTTATGCAACTTGTATATAAATGTTTTTTTGATTTTTGATGTAAAACGTAAATGTAAATGTTTTGTAAATGTAATTAAAATTGACTCGGATGTTGCTGTGCCATGATGCTCTGATGTTTTACATCTTCCGGGCACCCCTGATGACCAACTTTTTTATACCGAACATGTTTTATTTTAACTCGACTGCTTAAAAAAGAATATAATGTTTTTAGGCTTCATTTTACTTTTATATAAATGTGAAAGTTCAACATTTAAATTGTGTGGATGTTTGTAACTGAACTTATTTTGAAATACTGATATTATAAAACAAAAGTTACTTTTTATCTCGAATTTCCCGAAAATCTGACAGCAGTTTGACAATACATATTAGATTTATTCTTCGTTTGGCCCACACAATTACGGCCCGAATCAAAAATTCTCGGTTCGTACCAAACTTATGCCCAAATATATGCCTTATGCCTCTGAGATACAGACTAACGTCTAGTTCGGAGGTGGACTGTTGCCGGCTGGTAAATGGAGCAAATTTGTTATAATGTATCCCTGTGTATTTTGCTTTTTGGTTGTGAAATAAAGAATTATTATTATTATTATTTATCTTGTTCTTAATTTTTCTCCCAAACATAGCTTTGGGGATTTAACTGTAACGCGGGCTTGTGGCCAAACGAAAACAGCTTAGAAGAAGAGAATCTAGGGTAAGTTTTCAAGAATCGGAAGAGAGAAATTTACGGACGGTACGGCATGTGTTTAATATGACTGCCTTTTGCATAAGAATATATGTTAGTGGGTGTAATATGACTGCCTTTTGCATAAGAATATATGTTAGTGGGTGTTTATTATTATTATTATTATAACTAAAAAAAAATATTATTTTATTCTCAAAAATCTCAAATACTTAATTTTTTTGTTGACCATACTTTAAAAGTAATAATAATTTGGAACGGAGTGACAATACAATTCCAGTTTGGGACAAACTGTGAATTTTTTTAAATTTGGGCCTAAATTGCGGGCCGTACGAAAAATAAATCACATATTATTATGAAGACATGATGCACCTTAAAAGTCACATACCAACAGCTTCTTCGTCCACCATGATATTACAACTTACAACTGCAGTAGTAACAAAGGAAAAAAAACCGATATTACTTCTGCTAGTAGCCCTAGTAGTAACAGGGTCAATACAGGAATTAACAATACATAAGATACCAAAAAAATACTTACAGCATACATGAACCCTTCTTTATCGAGTATGTTATCACTAACACAGGTGTAATATTTTGTTCAAGTCCCCTGTCAAGGAATCCCTGAAACCACAACACTCCTTTTTAATCAGTCGTGTAAAAAAGAAGTTAATTATGAAAATGACGCCGCTATTTTAAAACAAGCTGACGGCGTCGGCTGTGTCGGCGGCAAATTGCAAGTTATTTTCCGCCCCGCCGGCGACGTATTGACGTTGACACTTAACGGTACATAAATCTGGATATAATTAAACAAGTGCCAAATGGACACTTTGGATGCATCGCACTGTTTTGGACAGTTGTTATGTTACAGCTAAAGGTAGGTAAAAAAATAAACTTAAGTTTAGGCAACTAAGCGTGAAGCGGTGGTGGCTGAGTGGTAGAGTGCTCGCCTTTGGCTGTATAGGTCCCAGGTTCAAATCCTGTCCACGGTGAAGGAAAACATTGTGAGGAAACCAGCACTCTGGTTGATGATAATCAGCTGTGTGTGAAATGGAAAAGGCAATAGCAAAAAACTCCATTAACATTGCCAAGATAGTGGTTGTGTGTGTTTCATTTCGTAAAATAAAACGTACTAAATAAAATAAAATTGAAAATACTTAAATCATAACAAACACACAACAATTTAAACCGGTAATACTTACTCCGCTGGCTCAGTGACCCCAAAGTGGATCTTGGCCTCCGAAACGAGAGAGCGCCATATTCTTCTATTCATGGCGGTGGCTCGCCAGTTATCCGCTCCCAGCTCACGCAGATCAGCCTCCACAGTGTCTCTCCAGCGATATCTGGGGCGCCCGACTGGGCGCCTTCCTGACACTTTTCCCAGGTAGGCTGATACCGGTAACAAACCGTAAACCGCTAATAGAGCATAAAAAAGAAACTTGGCGAAATATACAGCCCTCTCCCATTGCAGCGCCCGTCAGGGTCCTTAATTGTCACTATTTATAAGCAAAAACCTGTAAGTAAACGATTTGATTTAATTATAATGACCACGAGCCTTCAGTCACGAAGAATACGACAAAGGGAGGGAGGAGCCGGCTAAACTTAGGATTAATTTTGAGGAGAGACGAATAGTTTCTTCTATCTTTAGCCGTCTAAACTTAAGTCACAGGGCGGGCGCTTCATAGAAACGGCGCGTCAAATATGCCTACTACTACTACAAATGAAACTGTATATCCGTGAACACGTCAGTAACACGTCAATGTGTGCGTTTTCATAGTCGAACGTCCCACAGGTACACAAGAACGGGGGAGAAGTGCGGAAGGAGCGGGGGGGTGCCATATTGCGGGAGGGGCAGGGAGGGGCTATCCTTTCTGTACGTAGTACTAATGTTAATTCTGTGCTTAAGTGTAACCACAACTGCTTGGCGAATAATATAGAAGCTAATAATATAGGAATCAAAATTATGATATTCACTATTGCGTCCCGAAAGCTTTTATTAAAAAAATAATCACTACGCTGAACGTTGAAACTTGAAATTTTGCAAAGAGTTTCTATAATAATCGAATTTAAGAAATTCCAACCCTAGGAGGGTTAAATGTGTGATATAATGTACATGGCACACACATCAATAATTAATATTACACATTTAATATTGTCAGTATAACAATATTTAAATAAAATAATAGAAACCGTAAAAGGACTATTATTAGCCTCAAAAATAAACCTATGTTTAACCAGCTCTCATCTGGCATCTCTTCCTTTCCTTAAGCCGTTATTTATAAATATTTCGGACGGTTTCGAAATACCCAAATGTCGAGTATTCTGAATGGTTCTGAGAATATCCAATATGACTGGTGTGTGAATTATTAAAAAAATGTAATATTTTGCGACTTTTCATCCCGAAGTTTTACTTCTTTTTGGAAACGTCAATTTACTACGTATGTCCACCACTTTAAAGATAGTCATTAAATGTGTTTCATTCCACGCAATGACACCGATCAAGAGCATAATACGAATTGGAAGAGAAGAATAGGCAATTGTAAATGAATGAATGAATAATAAAACTGAAACACGCTCAAACTGTTACTATCCGTGCCACTGTCGTAGATATTGTCTCTTCTGTGGCAATATTGACGTGACAGTTCTATTCATTCAAAAGCTACAATTGATACGTCGGGTTATTCACCAACGGGACACACTGGGAACTGGTCATCCAGCTCCTCGTATCCAATGAGGGATTTTCCGAGACACAAATAAAAAAAAATAGTTCCAGATGACTTCATAGATGGCGCTTAAGCAAAGGCGAGAGAAAAAGTTCCATACAAAAAGCAAAAATTCACTGGATTGGCATTAAAAAAATAAATAAAACTTAGAGAAAAAACATCTAAAAAGTATCAATATTGTGATTTGTGCAACTGTCAAACTGTTAGGTGATTTTTTTCTGCTTCTGGTTGACAAGAATAAGCGCACCATAAAGTTTTAGCCATTATTACGACTCGGCTTTCATAAAACGTTATCTGTTGAGACTTTTTTATACTGATTTTTTTTTTCTTAATTAGCTGTCAGAAAAATCACTCATTAATGAAAACCATGCCAAGTTATTGAATAACCAACTGGTCACACATAGAAAATAATAGCAGAACTTTCCAAAAATGATATCTCTTACATAAATTCATGCTGAAAAGTTTGTGTTTTTGCTTAGTTATTTGACAATTCTCATACCTTTCTGGTTCCGATTGGATGCAATGTTGAGCCTAGACATACGGCTGGGTGTAAATGAGGCTTTAGTGGGTATGCTGTATAAAATAAACATAATCAGAGCTGTAGAGATAAACATAGCCTTGACAGGCTAAACGACTTATTAGTGACCTAAACGCCTTTAAATTATTTACCGCATCAAAATTGAAACACCGATTACACTAAAACAGTTGGTATATTACTGAAATATGATGTAATTTGTCTAATGTTGTCGCAACGTGAATTGTTTATTTGTCCCGATAAGCCGCCATTTTGACAACATTTCGTGGTTGACAGTTGATTTATCGAATGGCGTAAACTTCGGTACCATTTGTATCAATCAAGTAACAATTTAAGTATTTTGTAGACGAGCTAATATTTAACATAACAATAGTCCTTCTATTGTGTACTTACTTGTAATAACTAATTAATAAGTTGTAACTGAATATTAATTATATGGTAATGTTTTTTGATTAACAATCTACTTTACTAATATTATTAAGCTAAAAAGTGTATATATAATTGTATGTTTGAACGCTCTAATCTCTGAAATGACCAGTCCGATTTAAAAAATTCTTTTTGTGTATTAAAGCTACTATTATTATTAATATAAGTTACTTATTTTTTAGGATTTTTGTGCATCTCAGTGGTCGCGGGTTCAAGTCCTGCTCGCATGGAATTTTATCACCATATCGAATTTCTATATGAGAGTACTTTAGTATAAGCTACTACTGTGTATTTATTGTGTATTATATCCCGAAGTTTTCACGGAAACGAATCCCCGTGACCGAGACGTAACACTTTTTTCACTACTTTAGCATTTAGAACTTTATTAGCACGCACGTAAAACAGACCGGCGAAATCTACTGAGTTCTTTAAAAAGGGACTTTAGTGAAATAAATTAAGGTACATGCATTTTGTCTGTTTGTTTTGCTTATGAAAAAATCAGATACAGTATAACGTTTTTATCCCTTACGAATCCCTCAGGAATCGGGAAACTGGACGTCTAGCTAAATAGTAGTGACAGGTTTCTAGTTCATCGCCTATAACAAGAATCCCAGTTTAAAACCTACATTTGACTGTCTTTTACAAGCGCGTACCTAAAGAGAAGCAGTTGACACTTTCTATGCATTTTAGCTCTCAGAAGCAAAATGCTTTCATGCTGTTGTTTCATGCAGCAAACTTATGAGAAATGAATGGAGATAATCGCAAGCAGCACTAACAAAGTGTAATGCTAATGGGTGTGAACCGGTGCAGCAGACTTGTTGTGAGTTATCTGACTTACATGTTAAATGGCCGCTCTCAACTTTGCTTTTCAGGCAACAAACTTAATTATTTGAAAATTAGCCCCTGGCTTCGCCCGGCGCCCAAGCCCCCCCTATGTGGAAATTTTAGGATGAAAAGTACCAAAGTAGTAGTAGTAGTAGTGCTATTCCCGATAGCGATTGAGACGTGATTAAGTGACAAACACACACATGCCAAACTTTCACGTTATGCTCATATGTACCTAATTTGTCGGTTAAGTAAAAAAAAAAACTCGAATACATAGCAAGTCAAGTTACTCAAAAAGATAAAAAAATATATTGATCCTTCTCTCTCAGCCAAAAGATGTCTACTGCTGGACAAAGGTCTCCCCCAAGGATTTCCACAACGACCAGTCATGCGCTGCCCGCATCCATGCGCAACCCGCGACCTTCACCAGAAGGCCAATTCTCGCGTTTGCGATATTTTATCGAATTTGATAATATATCAAACTTCTTTTATCGAACAAAATTATCACAAAAACCTCCAAAATGGTATTCTCGAACCTATTCGACATAAAACTCGATATTATATCGAAAACAAGCGCTTCTCTAATTGAAAACACGTTCCTTTTTCTCGATTATACTTAACTACAATCGAGAAATTTATGTTTTACTTGTTTCATTAAATATTTTATATAAAACCATTGTTTTAATAGTGAATTTATGTAAAAATAGTTATAATACTTTTTTTTATGTAACTTAATAAGCTCCAATGCAAATTTATAAAATGCAAAAAAAAAAAAATATTTTAGAATTGATCGAAAGAACGGAACGCGAGCAAACTTGTCATTGGTTTGTTTATTAGGTGAGGTTATGTGATATTTGTTGTCGGAGTATCAATTTTATTCTTATGTATGATATTGTTTTTTTACGAAATTGAATTGAGAAACAAATAAGGTATGGTACTCGAGGCGGAAAAAGCAAAGTATGTATCTATCCAAACCTCAAAATATTAGGCTTTAATAAAATAATTTTATGTAAATGGAACGAGTCATGCTCGGCATCAAATTACAAGATCGAGTTCGCAACACGGAGATCCGCCGTCGAACGAAAGTTCACGACGTACTCTCTAGAGTAGCAACTCTAAAATGGAACTGGGCGGGACACCTGGCAAGAAGGAACGATGAAAGGTGGAGTAAGGCTGTGACCGAGTGGTATCCAAGAGACGGAAAGCGAAGCGTAGGACATCCGGCTGCTAGGTGGGTCGACGACGTAAGGAATATTGCTGGCAAGAACTGGATTGGGATGGCCCAGAATAGAGATGCTTGGCGTAGACAGAGGGAGGCTTATACCCAGCAGTGGGTAGCAGAAAGCTGACGATGATGATGATGATGATGATGTAAATTTACAATGATTTCCAATAAAATTGAATACAAAATCGTCAGCATTCATATTTTACTAAACCATAGCAGTTAATAAAAATACAAGGCGTCTTGTAAAGTACGAATATTATGTTATCTAATAGCTTTGAAGCAACAAATATCACACACGATATGGATATCGGCCACGCTCGACCACTCGATGCGTATCGAGGGCTGACGCTGGATAAATGTCACATTTGAAATCACGAGAATACGCAATTTCGATATTTATCGATATCCGCCATGTTTTTTCGATAAATGTCGAAATTGATATTATATCGCAAACCCGAGAATTGACTCCCAGGTCGTCGGTCCACCAAGTGGGAGGCCTGCCAACACTACGTTTTCCGATCCTTATGATCCCTATGAGTTCAAAAATAACGCAGTTGATCAAAAAAAGTCTGATTTTAATCACGCCTCTAAGAAAAAGATCAGAATTTGCAAAAGAAGATAAACTACAGAAGTGAATCGTTACACCATTAATGCGTTCCTCAAAGTGCCTCCATCTGGTATTATAATCATACATCACGTAGAGATAGCATCTCGAATTCGTGTTATCAGACACGCGCCGGCACGCACGGACTAGTTCGTATCAAGTGTGAAATACTCTTTAGAAATTCATTATTTACACCGAAGCGCAACAAGCACTGTCGTGAATAATATTGGATAACTAAATGTAGGTAACAATCTCAAAAAACGTAGCGTAGTAACGAGTTTTGAAAGATTTGTATTGCGTCCATAATTACAAGATGACACCAAAATACTCCCATGTTACCACGATGGATGCAACTTCATTTGAAACTTCACAACAATAACTCTAATAAATTAAATGAAAGATGCGTATCAAGCCCTGTAACATTAGTGTCAAAGTTTAAAATAGTCCTCCTCCTTAGTCATATTCCTCATGACTGAGAGTCGTGGTCATTATATGGAATGAAACACACACAACGAGTCTCTTGGCAATTTTAATAGAGTGGTTTGCCATTGCCTTTTCCATTTTACACACTAGCTGATAGTCATCAACCATAGTGCAGGTTTCCTTACGATGTTTTTCTTCACCGGACCGGAAGTGGTGGTCGACGAAAACTAACATGGGAACATGAGTCAGATTGGTATACAAACTCATGTAACACGGGCAGGATTTGAACCTGGGACCTTTGCAGCCGCAGGCGAGCGCCCTATACCACTCGGCCACCACCGCTTTAAAATAGTATTTATTGATTTATCGATAGAGTTCTATCTGTTTTATTTTCGAAATATATGACTCACTGAACCGAATACTAAATTTAATAGTAATATGACATAAGAGTAAAAATCGCTCAAATTGTTTTTGTTGAATCATGCATTTCCAAAAATATAATCTCTGGGCTTTGTTCATCCAGCATCATTTCTAGGTATAGGTAGCCTGAACTTGCGAAACCAAAACTAAATGAACACATTGCACTACTGTGTAAATTAAAAATATATCCAAAATCGGTATCCATGTAGCCGAACGCGGTTCACGCACGTACTGCGAGAAAAATGTCCCGACCTCCTTCAAAGCGAGTACGGAACTGTTACGTTACAGTTCCGACGTCGTCGGATACATATTGATCGAAAGTGGATTATTTAGCTAGAAATTACTTATTCCCTGGGTCTTTATTCCCTCAGGAATTTTGGGATAATACTGATACAATAACAAAAGAAAAAAGGCAAATACGAAAATGATGCGCACATGCATTCGGCAATATTTTCTATTGTACCAGATTTTTGCAGAATTTCTCCACGATTTTTGGCTGCTTTGCATGTTTAATGTTTGTATTACAACGAACGTTAAATACTGAGTGAAATATGATAAAATATGGTAGACAAATAGAGTAAAACATTTGATACACTCTACCCGTAGAGTAAACCTGGAATGGAACTCGCACAACTAGAACAACAAAAAAAATTGAAAAAGTGTTGCTTGTGTTTTCGGCCAACCTACCTGGATGTCGATTCTGAAAAAAAGTAAGAAAGACAAAATATTCATTTCGCACACATACAAGATACGTTAAAATTGAGAAAAATATAGATTTAAAAAATTCTGCTAACGGCCATCCAGATTCGATTGTTTTTTAAAGAATTTTTACATATTTGTACTTTTTATACAAGAGCTATGTAAAAGCACTACCTACTGTTGAAACACCACTGATACACGATTGAGACCTTACGATAGCAGAATCGGCACCCAGATAGTTAAAAACAAAACAAACTGGCTGTCAAACCTATATTTTTATTTTCCACTGCGTCACAAAATGTCTTTTGTGCATGTAAAACAATTTAATCCTATCCACTTCGCACAGAGCATTTTTAAATAAAACTTCAAAGGATTTTTCACAGCCATGATTCGCTCGCAAATATGTGCAACACTTCAACTTTGGCGCTTTTGCACTGTTTAAACAACTGCTTTTTATTTGCCAGCACTTTGAGTCTATAATAGTGATATTTTTTTCAAATATTGATATAAAAAGCAGTATATAATTGTTACTTCGCAATATCTTTGTTATTAAACTACCTACTGCTTTTTATTTGCCAGCACTTTGAGTCTATTATAGTGATATTTTTTTAAATATTGATATAATAAGCAGTACCTACATAATTGCTACTTCGCAATATCTTTGTTATTTTAATGCCTCCGCCTGCCGCGGAATTCCCCCCATGGTAATATCAAGAAATTCTGATTTCGCTGAGTTTTCGAACATCAACCATCATGTATTTTCAACCGAAAGTATTGTACGTAGTACTTATATTAATTCTGTGCCGAAAGGGTAGAGTGGGAGGACAAAAGATATCTTAGCTCAGAAACGTCAGAGAGTGGACGCGAATCAAAACAATAGAACAACTGTTCAGACTGGCTCTGAACAAAGCTTAATTTAAGGAGCTGACTGACAAAATTCAGTAATGAATAGGCACTTAAAGAAAAAGAAAGAATAGTTTTCATACGTGTGCAAAATTTCATCAAGCCAAAGAAAAAATACATGTTAAGTACTTTTGGAGTTTTTCACTGACAATAATTGTGTAAATTTTAATATTTTTTAAAAACATACCTTCATTTCAATAAGTACGTACTGAAAACGTATAACTTTCATGAATATTGCGGAAGAGAGGAATATCTTAGGCCATAATACATTCAATGTTGCAGTAAAACTGAGAATACGGACATTTATCAACAGCTCGGTACGAAATGTTGGAAATGGCTACCGATTTAATAAAGCTAGATACCGTATCTTTAAAAAATACTATGGAAGCGTGCATGTAGTTTTTTTTCCATACCTACGACAAATAAAATATGCCCTCAATGGGCACGCATCGTATTATAGGTATTTTTTTTACAATTAATTGCTGCATAGTTTGGCATTTTTTATTTTTTTTAGATAAATTTAATCGTGGGTGAGATATCACTCTGTAAATGAAGGCATGTGAATGCTGGCAACAGAGAATTTTAATTCATAAGATAAAACACAAAAATCATGTGCTACCTAAATAACTTTCCTTCAATAAAATCAGGTATACGAAGGTCTAATTTTTTCCATGGGTGTACTGTACTTAACTGAAAATTCAAATTTTAATAAAAATTCAATTTATGCTACGCTGCTCGCTCAGACAATGACAAAATATTGCTTTAAGCGACAAAATGATGCTTTTAGCGACAAAATAATGCAAATTTTGCTTCTATTATTAAAAAATTGCGGTCAGCACTCACTCCATATATAATTTGTACATACAGGGTATGTGCAGTACCCGAATCATACATTCGGTATCTATCCTGACCTAACCTGATTTAAATCTATGGGAATAGCTAAGCGTTCTAGCGCGTCTGGCGGAGAATTCGCTACATGAAGTATTGCTACGTTCCAAGACTTAAATCGAAGGATTTTTTAGATTTTTTTCTTAAAACTAGTTTTTCTAGTATTTACTGAGTAAACTAAAAACACAGAATTTAATAAAAAATATTTTTCGAAGTTCTTAATCTTATCAGTCAAGTTATTAAGTTTCATACAAGTCACGTTTAAACCCCTGATAATAGGGGTTTGCCAATTACAAGAAAAAAAAGAAAATTCCTAGCTCAAAGATTAAATATATGACAGAGTACGGAAGCACGCATCGCCGACCCTCCGGAAAAAATACTCATCCTCGATACTAATTCAATTTTGCGCTCGACTGGGCCCAGTTAACAAGATCTGATCTAATGCTCATTTACCGTGTATCTTGAGCTTTATATTATCAGGACAACGGATGTAATTGATCTGTTAAATTCCTTTTTTAACTCCGAGAGGTAATTGGCTTTTGCGTATTTTTGAAGCGCGTGCGGCGCGATCGTCTAGGCGCTAAACTTACATCCGAAGAGGTTCGAATCCCAGTATAAATACTGTATCAAATATAATCAAATAATACTAGGTATATATTTTAAATGTGCACTGATTGATTCGTCTGTAAATACACTTCCATACTAATATTATAAATGCGAAAGTCTGTCTATTGCGATTTCACGGCTAAACTGCTAGACTGATTTTGATTTTATTTGGTACGGAAACACTTGAAGACCCGGGGTCAAACAGGCAATTTTTTTCTAAAATCAACCTTTAAGGGGCTGAAATGGGGGGGTTTTCAGCCCCTTATGGGTTGATTTTAGAAAAAGTTTCAAAGTTTGAATGAAAAACACTTAAAAGCCGCGGGGTAACAAACTTGTTCTTCATAAAGATTTTTCGAACAATACAAATCATAATAATAATTTATTCTTAAGGCTAAAGTTAGTATTCTTAGAATAAGTATGCAGCGGTAATCTTGCTAGATCCGCTGTTAATTGGGTAATATATTCAGCGAAAGCCCGGAGTTCGTGCCAGAGTCTAAATGCATTTTGCTAATAAAACTTGTGTTTTGGGGCAATAAGCTTAATTTGAACTTTTCCATTCAAAAGGTAACTGAAAACTGCACAAAGGTTAAGCTTTTGTAATTATTACTTACATATTTTATTTTTTACCTAAAAATATTTTTTTGTGTGAAATGAAGTCGAATTTTTATTTCTTTATTTTATCAATTTTTCTCCATCATAAAAATTACACCAGATTCGTTTTCGAGAACATTTAAAAATTAATCCTGTAAATATCCATTCTACTCTAAATTTCCAAATGTCGACTAATGAAAAAAAACCATGAACTTAATCACCCCCATATCTATGGATCGTATTTATAAGTGCTTTTAAGGGGACTATTACCATAATCCCTGCATGGCGCTACCACTTTGAGTGTCGCACCCACTTACCTAAAGACCTCACTATTTGTATTTTTTTTTTAATAACATAGGGCGGCAAACGAGCAAGCGGATCACCTGATGGTAAGCGATCACCGCTGCCCATGGACTACTGCAACAACAAGAGTGTTGCCGGCCTTTCAAGAAGATGTAGACTCGTTTTTTGAAGGTTCCAATGTCGTATCGGTTCGGGAATACCGCCGCAGGAAGGTGGTTCCACAGTTTGGTCGTACGTGGCACGAAGTGTCTTTTAAAACGTACGGTGGTTGACAGCCACTCATCCAGATGGTATGGATGAAACTTCAGCCTGTGACGGATGCGTACCATCCGTGGTGAAATTCTGCGGCAGGTATTACGTCGAACAATTCATCAGAGCACTCCCCATGATACATTCGGTAAAGAATGCACAAGGATGCGACATCCCTACGCAGAGCCAGAGGATCGAGACGGCTGACGAGATTCTCGTCATCGACGATGCGAATCGCACGACGTTGAACGCGGTCTAAAGGGAGAAGTTGGTATTGAGGTGCCCCAGCCCACAGATGGGAACAGTATTCCATATGCGGCCTAACTTGTGCCTTGTATAGCTGAAGGCGATGCGCCGATGTGAAATACTGCCTTGCTCTGCCTAGGACACCCAGTTTTTTGGAGGCCAACTTAGCCTTTTCCTTAAGATGACCGCGAAACTGAACGTCGCACGAAATCTCGACGCCTAGAATTTCGATCTTCGGCCGCGTATCTAGTGAAGTGCCCTGGAACGAAGGAGATACGATGAAGGGGCTTTTTCGCGGTGAACGCACAAACTTGTGTTTTTTGGGGTTAAATTGGACCAAGTTGCAGTGACCCCAATTTGAAACCTGGTGTAATGAAGTTTCAACCTCAGACACAAGTTTTGTTCGACACTCGGAGACGCGCGCCCGAGAAATGTTAGCTTGACCGGTATAAGAGGTGTCCACCGTGCTATCATCCGCATAACAATGAATGCTGCTGGATTGAAGCATATCATTGATATGCAAAAGAAAGAGCGTCGGGGACAGAACACAGCCTTGAGGGACACCAGCATTCACGGGCTTGTATTCGGAGCATGAACCGTCAACAACGACTTTAATGCTGCGCCCTGTGAGGAAACTGGTAACCCATTGGCATAATTTCTCGGGCAACCCGTAGGAAGGAAGCTTCGATAGAAGGGCTTTGTGCCAAACCCGATCGAAGGCTTTTACCATGTCCAAACTGGCCGTCAGGGCTTCTCCCTTACTCTCTACCGCTTTCGCCCATTTATGGGTCAGGAATACCAAAAGATCGCCAGCAGACCGTCCATGACGAAATCCGTACTGACGATCGCTTATAAGCTGGTGCCCCTCGAGGTACAACAGGAGCTGGCGGTTTATAATGGACTCCATTATTTTGGAGAGCAAGGAGGTAATGGCAATGGGCCTGTAATTGCCAGGGTCAGAGCGATCACCTTTTTTGGGTATTGGGTGGACTAAAGCAATCTTCCATGCAGACGGGACGACGCCTAAAGAGTAGGAGTGTCGAAAAAGACACGTCAAGACCGGAGCCAACTCAGGAGCGCAAGTTTTGAGCACAACGGCAGGATTCCATCGGGTCCATTAGACTTGTGGACTTCGAGAGAGAGAAGTGATTTGCGAACAGTTTTTTGAGTAAACCGGATGTCTGGCATAGTACTCGTGCAACGTGGTATAGTCGGAGGAGGCTTCCCACCGTCGTCCAAAGTAGAGTTAGATGCAAAAAAGGTGCCCAGGAGATCGGCTTTCTCTCTTGCATCATGGACCAACGTGTCATTTGCCGTGCGCAATGGTGGAAAGGATGGCTGACAAAAATTGCCCTGGACAGCTTTGGCAAGAGACCAAAATGAGCGTGTACCCGAGGGTAGTTTGGCCAGCTTCTCACCAATTCGTCCGATGTGTTTCGCCTTTGCCGTAGCCACAGTTTTTTAAAGATCTAGAGGCAAACTTATACTCCCTTTTAAGGACATTCGCATCAGGATCCTTAGCTGCCATCGCGTTGGACCAGGACTGAAAACTTGCTTGCTTTTGGCAAAACGCTTCTTTGCAAGAGCGGTCAAACCAAGGCTGAAACTTGCCACCAACGGGCACAATATCAATAAATTGGACTGATTGTATTTTATTTATTGCTGTATTTTTAAATTCTTTATTTTACATTTACATGCCACTGTTACTATATTATTTTAACAACATTTGTACCATATCTTGTGCGAATATACAGTTTTATTTTTATTTACTTACTGCGTACAAGAAAGTATACAATACGCTTATAATATAGATAAAATAATTACGACTGACTTGTGAAGTCATCAGAGTTTTATAAGTTTTATCAAAAAATACCTGAGATAGTGTTAGAGTCAGTTTTTTCCCAAATAACTTTATTTATTTTTTTAAATTGAATAATAACATTTAAGATACTTGAGAATAACCTCACACTAACGTTAAATAAATTAGTAATTAATTGAAATTAGAACAGAGTAAATCAAGCTTGTTTATCGTATTTTACCCACATTAACAAATCTTTACTTTATTAACAAATTTCAATTGTCATGGAGAACCTGCTAAGCAGAATAAAAATATTCGTGTACTCATATAAACTTATAAGTGCAATATGAATACAATAGAGACAATTTATGTTCCGAAACTGGGGGAACTGTCAAAAAGCGAGAGCAAAGCACTTCGAGCTCACGCTCGGGTGCAAAAAAAAACTTATAAAAGGTGATTGGGTGCGGCACACCATAAAGCACCCAGGCAATAAATCATGATAGATATATTTATTGTCGCGCTAAAAATTTAACTTGCATGAATAAAACATTTAATTTTGTGCTCGATACTTTATTACAGCTTTTAAAAGGTATGTGCTGGCTATGCGATGAAATGAATCTGTTTTTCTTTTACACCCGGATAGAAACGATATGTCATATTCTATTCAATTCTTTTTTTATCAAGATTCGGCGTACTAGGGTAACGATAGAACGCTGCGCGACGCGATGCGGGGCCAAAACGCCAACAGCATAGGTCACAATTATATGCATACAGCACATACATTTGATCCGATCGCGCCGTGTGCTGCGCTGCCTTGCTGCTTTTGACTTTCACCTAGGACAATGGGTAATTGCCTATGGTAAATACTTAATATATGCCTCCACTCGGGCCTATAAATAACCTGGACATAATACTAGCTTTATTTTACATCTATTACAGGAAAATGGATAGAAACAAGCTTTATTTGAAACTGGATTACGTTACATTAAATATCACTTCAATTCCTATTTATGACTATGTGGAATGAAACACACACAACAACCTTGTTCCAAAACACAGAGTTCAGTGTTTTTCCAGTGGGTAAGTAAGTTATTTTCTTACTTACCTTATAAAACCACATTCTAAATATAATCTGTGCTTATCTGAAAATTCTATTCTATTTTATTCGACCAAAAAATATTTTATTCTTACATAAACTACTTTTCGACCTCAATCGTGGGTTAATAAATAAATTAAATCCTTGATGTTCGTTTTTACTAAATCCTCTTAGGAAAAGAGTATTTTCGTCAAAGTGGTTTGATTTTTTTTTCTTACATACCTTATCTTTTATTGGATTTGGGTTCACGTCGGTGTATTTTTGTTTGGTTTGGGAGCCAAAACTAAGATCATGAAGTATAAATACATACATACATACATACATACATACATAATTATCACGCCTTTTTCCCATGGGAGTAGGCAGAGACTAGCGATTTCCACCTGCTACGATCTTTACAGATCTCTCTTGCTTCCTCTACACTCATCACTCTCTTCATACATGCTCTATAAATACGAGAGAATAATAAAAACACGCCGTTATCACCACTGCATATAGTTTCATATAAAAACCAGAAAAGAAAGCCATTTTAGGAGTACAAATAAACGATCAAATGGATGTCGTAAACAGTAAAATAAGTGTTCTGGCGGCAATCGATAGAGATGCATTTGTATTTTGTCGGTTTATTTATCTAGTCGTTAGATAAATAAACCGACAAAATACAAAAGCATCTCTATCGATTGCCGTTGAATAAATTAAGTGCTCTTGTATATACTGTCTCCACTCGTATTATGTATTCACTTACAGGTCATTGTTTGAACGCCACTGTCATAAAACACCGAGACTACAGAAATATAGCTACGAAATCATTATTTTCTTACTGCAAAAAATCATCTGCTGACTTTCTCGAACTTGCTTTAAAACGGTAGTCCTATCCTACTAATCCTACTTATATAAATAAATCCGAATGTTTGGATGTGACGTTGTAAATTGTGAGTTAGTGAGTGAGGATGTTCGTTACTCAATCACTCAAAATCTGATCAAACAATTGTTGGGATCGGATGTTTTCCTTATAGAATTTGAAGTCGACTATATTTATCAATATATTCAGTAATAAGCTAGATGGACTATGTTGATGATATTCGTGTTTCGACCCATGGGAAGATTAAGTTAACTAGTTTTTTTTTTGCACCTTTAATATTTAGTATATTAGACCATATGGCTGCTAGAATTATAAATTATTTTTATTGCATTTTTTTTTTGTATTCTTTGTAGTTTGTACTAATACAGTATAGAGGCATGAGGTCAAATGCTAAATGCGAACAACGTAGTGCAGAGGAAAACGTGAATTTGTTTGTGGATACGGTACATATAATTTAGTTATTCGTGTGTTAGGATGGCGGTAATGTATAATTATTAGGATCTAACTCTATTGAAACCACGGAAATCGGAATATTAATAGAAATGTAAATGCCATCTGCTGTATTTTATAAGACGAAATGTTATTTAGAAGCTCACTAAAAACAAGTGACATGCATAATTGAAAATTCAAATTCAGAAATCAATTCTATTGACTGTATATATGTGAATGATAAGTATAAGTAGCACTGAATCAAAAATATCATCTCTATGCCCTTAATTCTATGATCTAATATGTATGTACTGTTTCGATTTCTGTGGCTGCGTCATAATATAATTTGAACCTTAACTCCTCCAATTAATAGCAGTAAACCACAACATATTGACATCAAACTACCAATATTATGATGAAGTACCATTTACTTACCAAGTGCCATGCTTCATATTACACTCTGAATTGAATTTACACTGGCTTTGTCATGGTTCATTACAGGTGTTAGTGGATATGAAGTGGTTCATTTATTTCTATTATTGGCTTTACATCTATCATTTAATTCACATTTGCTATTAATTTGAACAATTGTTGAAATGCACGAATTACTACTACTCTTATAAATCACAACGTGTCCCTAAGGCTGGTTTGCACTATCTAACTTAAGTAACGGTTTATGTATTTACTTTTGTTACTACGTTGTATGTTCTTTTCTGTAAATGGTGCAATAAAGTGTTGATCTATCTATTTATCTATCAAATAAGCTTGCATCAGTTGTCAAATAGTAAACGCCATGGAAAAAAGAACAGTAAACGCAAACTATGACACTAACCTTAACAAAAATTTCAACTTTGGTGCAACTAAGCCTTAATCAGAGTTATAAGTATTTTTCCACCTATTTTTTACCCATACCTTGTCTAAACAAGGTTCGAAGGACTTCAGGAAGGAGGAAATTGTACCTCTTCTTTTGCTAGCCCTAATCGAGCACATTTACCACTTGATACAAACAGGCATCGCGATCAACGCATGACATGATGGAAATATTCTAACTAGAGTATAACTTCATAAATTGGTATATTTTCTTATTTTCCTATTGCAAGCCAAGAATCCTCGCTGTCCGATTGATCGAACTGTACAGAACTAAAGTTTCATGTGGTTCGATCAATCGAATAGCGCGATCGAACCTCGCGACCGGAAGGAATTTTGTTCCAAAAACTCTATGAAATTGAAAATGCAAACAAATCGTCTTATTCATTCCCGGTTCTTAGAAGCTGTGCTGGCCAAGTGGTAGGGCGCCCGCCTGTGGCTGCAAAAGTCCCAGGTTCGAATCCTGCCCGTGCTACATGAGGTTGTATACCAATTTGACTCGTGTACCTATGTTAGTTTTCATCGACCACCACTTACTTTCGGTGAAGGAAAACATTGTGAGAAGAGCTGCACTCTGGTTGATGATTATCAGCTGTGTGCAAAATGGAGAAGTTTCGTTGTGTGTGATTTATTCTATGTAATCACCACGACCCTCAGTCATGAGGAAATACGACTAAAAAGAGATCCTATTCCGTCTTTTATATATAATGCCGTATCCACGTGCTTAATCTCTTCCATTATCGCAGTCGCTTAAACAACAGTGTCCGAATTCTGAATTATTAATAAGAGCTTCAGGCCATTCGGTTTCGATCTCCCATACTTAATCCGGTCAGCTGATCAATCTTATGTATGGGAAGTCTTTATTTTAACGGAATTCACCCAATAATATCAACCTATCTGGTAAATGCTATAATATTTAGTTAAATAGGGAAGTTCATTAATTTTACCAATGCATGCAAATTTTCAGCTCAATTAGAATCCATGGGTCGAATTTTACGTGTTTTTTTTATGAAAGACCAAAAACCGAAGGTGAAACTAAAAAAAAACGTTTAAAAACCAGAAAACACCTAGCCATTAAAAGTGTTTTAATCAGTCTCGAATTAGCATTAATGTATAAATAGAATTCGCATTGCGGGTCTTAATAAGTTTTCCGTTTAACTAATTGCTCATAGTACAATCGTGACGCGGGCACATGCAAGAATTCCTCGCTATTATGTGAATTGCCTTAATGTCGCGTCTTGGTAATGTTTGCGCGTTTTATTTCAATTTATTGTACTGCAGTGAGTTAACAAAGAGTTTTCGCATTAAGGCGCTGTTTATTAGTTACGCGTGATTGCGTTTAACCCGATTATAAGTTTATTAATATTTTATTCAGTGCATCAGCAATGTTTGCGAAGGCACGCACAGATGGTTTCAACGCACTCTGGCATAAAAAGTCTCCATCTCTGCTTCACAGGGTGCGTGGAACCAGCGAAAGCATTCTGATGTTGCGAGTGACCCTCAGTGTCCAATGATATTAGCACAGACAGGAAAAGACTAGACCAAATTAGGTTAAAGTTTTTACTTATATTTAATGTGGCCATTTTTATCAGCTGCCTGCACATAGTGTTCTTGGCTCTCTCTACCCGTATGGGATAAAGACTTGATAATCGTATCTGTAACATAAGAACACTTTGATTTTTGAGTAATAAATCAATATCTTCTGTCTTAATGAATCCTAATTACTTATCTAAGGGGGGTCAGGTGTATCTGCCCCCGACTGTACATAAAAAATCAGTAAGATTAAGTTAAAAATGATCATCATCATCATCTGCCTCACCTTTTTCCATTATCAGTTCCAAATTTCTTTTTTCTTTATTACTTTCTGTCACCAGTGATCCACTTCCAATACCTTTCTTTCTTCCCTAACATAATCCAGCCATTTCTGCAAAATGAACGAAGTCATAAGCTGCATTATTAGTTCTTATTCAAAGTTATGTAACGTAGATATTTAATGCAACTTTTATCCTATTTTCTCTATTCACTGCAGTGGATTTCTGCAATGAGGCTGGTTGAAGTTGTTTTTCAGGTTATCCGGCTTATCTGGGAGTTGTGAGACCGACGACCGCCAACTTTCGCGCTAAAATGAAAAAGAGAGGGATTTTACAAGTTGCCTCTTTAAAATCTGCACTGATATTGAATAGGGCTATCTTAGGTTTTAATATCGAATAGAAGAATCAATGCAAGATTTAATGGGAAGGTTAAAAAAATATATGCATAATTTATTGATTTGAATCTATTTATGTGTATTTTGAGTATAAATTTTTTTCCGTTTCGACTCGAGTTGATGACGATTGATTTGAATGGACTGATGTAGGTAATGATGATTAAATTACATATGAGTTTTTGACTTACTGATTAGTAAAACAATGAAATGATTGTTTTTGATTATGTGACTTGTTTTAAGATCAACGACTGGTCGTTAAGTGAACTGAAGAATACCTTTGCTAAAGAGCGTTTTAATGTTTTTTTTTCAATCATTACCTAAGTATGTACAAATCTCTGATCTTTGAGATAATAATAAGTTTTGTATTAATAAAACAACTGAAATCTAATAACAGTAACCGTAAACTTAAACTTTCGGTCATAACGTCCAAACGTGTAATATATTCCTTGGTCCAAGCGTTACGTTTCAATGTGTGTGTGTGTAACTCGCTCTTAATTGTGGGTTAGCGTGTGTACACGACTCTGAAGTAAATTGTAAGGTTGTAAGTAAAATGCTTTAAACTGCAGAGTAAGGGTCATCGCTCATTTAACATGTTTATTTAAGGTTCGAAATAGCATGCGCCCTGAAAGGCTGAGGTGGTGCTGTGTTGTCCAATGAGCGGTGACCTTAATAAGGATATTACTGTAAAGTATGGCAATTTGTCGGAACGGTATAAATGGTATACAAATGGTATATAATCTAAGGTGATGGCTATTAGATACAAATCTACACGAAAAAAGCTTCCCTGAAACAAAAATTACAGTTAGCAATTAAAGAGTTTATCCAAATCGTCTCGCTATCTTGTTTTTATATGGAAAAAATGGTAGGAGGTCTTTGTTCATCATGAACCAAGACCTCCTACCATTTTTTCCATCAAAGGGAGGCCTTTGTCTAGCCCGCTTGAAACAAAAATTACAGTTACCAATTAAAGAGTTTATCCAAATCGTCTCGCTGTCTTGTTTTCGGATTGGGCAAAAGCCTCCCTTGACACTTGATGGAAAAACGTAAAACTAAATTATAATCCGTAAAATATCTTTTAAATAGAGTTATTGAAATGCTTTTGACAGCTACGTCCAACGTTTAACCACATGAGTAGTTAAAGTTTAATCATGATGACTATCATCGCCTTCTTCTTCTAAAGGTGCCTCTACAACTAGTGAAGGTTAGCGATTAACATGCTCAAGTCCTTCTTGTCCTTAGCTCTGCGGAACAGCTCAGCAGCATTCGCTATCCCGTAGTATCGCTGCAGACCTCTTATCTCCAATTTGTGTCAAATTTTAAGCGGTATCTTTATTCCATAGTTAGTTAGAAAGTAGAGTAATTTCCCTAAATATGGACTAGTCATACAATATGGACTACGGTGAAATTTCGCTAAATATCGCTACAACTGCAGTGAAGTTAATTACGTTCAACGCTCTCTGTCCCGCCGCGCACCTCCAGTCGATCACAGAGAGTTTACACGGCGTATTTGTGTCACTGATCGCCATTATGAATTTTTGCGTCGCTGTATGTACTTTTTCGGTAAGTTTTGTAAGGTTATTACTATTATCTTTTCCGCTATTAAGCTTTCATTGTTTTAATTCTAGAGCCATTATTATATGTCTGTATTGTAGAGATAACCCGGATTGTTCTAGTTATTTACTATAACATGATACAAATATCATAACATAAAAGTATGACGTTTTTTAATATGGACTACGTCTAAAGTCCTAAATATGCATTACGTCTTAAGTCCTAAATATGGACTGGTCCATATTAAAACGGTGTTAAGATACGTTTTAAAATGCATAATTTTGTTTTAGGAAATTGCATCGACACCACCATTAACGATATGAGTGTGCTGGCGTGGACAGTGGCCGATTCCATTGTTTATTTTGCCGAGAAACCTGAATTCCATTTTATGGTCCGTATTGTAAACGCTGTGGTCCATATAATATGACCATTTTAAAAAAAGGCCAAAGTGCAGGTTTAATAAAAAGAAAGGAAATTGTTAAAACTGTTGTTATGTTTTGAGGATTGAGTCTATTTTGTTAACTTATATTAGTTTCTTCATAGATTTACGATAATAAATATTTATAAGCATTTAAATTCTGAGTTTTATTTAACAAAGACGATGTGGTAGTCCATATTTAGAGAACTATTCATTATACCCAAAAGCTACTAACCCAAACTAGTGTTGCAGCAATAGTGTTGACTATCGATAGTATTGTCAATAGTATTATGACCTTGAAAAATAGTCACACTATCGATAGGCCTATTGCGTATTGACACGTGTCATTACTATCGAAATTATCGATAGCCAATAGTTTGCGATACTATTGATGATATATAAAACTATCGATACATATATTGATGTTTTCTAATCAATACTATCGATAGTATTGACACTCATATTTCAAGAAACAATCGATACTATTGCACTATCGATAGCTTAAAAAATTCAATAGTATTGTAATTTCATAGTATCGATAGTATTGATTAGAAAACATTAATAGTATCGATACTATCGATAGTTTCGGGTATCATCAATAGTATTGAAAACTATTGGCTATCTATACTATTGATAGCATTGACACGTGTCAATACTATTGATAGGCCTATCGATAGTATGACTATTTTTCAAGGTCAACTATCGATAGTCAAACTATCGATAGTCCTGCACCGTTAACCCAAACCCTTTCTAATTTGGGCCGTCACGTCTGTGACAGAACCTAAAAGCATCCAAAAGATTACATCAAGCCGTAATCTTCCAAACTACTTGTTATCTAGCCAAACAAGCGCCAAGTTAAATTGCTCCCACCTCAAACCCTCATATCAGGTTGATTCCAGTTGAAACCGCACCGAACTGGTTTTGGTTGGCTCGCATTTCGTTTTCATTTAAATTCAATTATTTGCGAATACATGTAGATTTTGGTTCGTGTAATATGGAGAATATATCCATAAAATGTTATTTTGTTTATTTGTAGATTTTCAGATTACTTGCAATCGTAATCAATCCAAATTTAATGTTTGAATGCAAAATTTTGAATTGATCTTTGTTACACGATCTCGCAAGCTTCAACCACTGTGAGGTTTTTGATGAAATTTGGTGTTTACATGCTTTATAACCTGCACGATGCTTTTTATCACCAACATTATTCCCACCATGCAGAGTAATGTATGTGAGTTATTCCACTATAATTCCTAAAGGCCTTGCCATATTTGTTCATTTTATTTAAATAAATAAATATATAACTGCGTGTAATAAATAAATAAATATTCCTTATGATGGGTCCGGCCGTTACGCCCTCATTCTCTCCGCTCCCGGCCTCGACGCTCACGAATTTAAAAATTTGTTTATCCTCGACGCTCTCGGCCACGATACGCCCACGATTTTCAAATCAACTTTTTTTTAAAAAAAGTACCGATGAGAACAAAAATGTTTTGTTTGATTTTATTTTTATTTTCATACAAACCAGCGGCGTACCTATTTATTGTAGTTTTTTACACTACCACCATTCATGATCATTTTATTGTAACATATAGGTACTAAGTAAATAAAAAACTAAACAAAAAAAAACGAAACCGAATATGAAATTATTGGCAAAAAAAATACAGAAGGGTTATCGATATATGATTTCAAAATTTTATAGATCTTTTATTATTATTATTTTTTGTTTTCCTTGATTTTCTAAAGATTCAAAAATTGGGATTTAAAAGAATAGCACCGAACCTTACGGTACCTAATTAACA
>CM031581.1:15514844-15624682 GCA_018467065.1 Ephestia elutella
TCGAAATTATCGATAGCCAATAGTTTGCGATACTATTGATGATATATAAAACTATCGATACATATATTGATGTTTTCTAATCAATACTATCGATAGTATTGACACTCATATTTCAAGAAACAATCGACACTATTGCACTATCGATAGCTTAAAAAAATTCAATAGTATTGTAATTTAATAGTATCGATAGTATTGATTAGAAAACATCAATAGTATCGATACTATCGATAGTTTTGGTTTTTGGTTATCATCAATAGTATTGCAAACTATTGGCTATCGATACTATTGATAGCATTGACACGTGTCAATACTATTGATAGGCCTATCGATAGTATGACTATTTTTCAAGGTCAACTATCGATAGTCAAACTATCGATAGTCCTGCACCGTTAACCCAAACCCTTTCTAATTTGGGCCGTCACGTCTGTGACAGAACCTAAAGCATCCAAAAGATTACATCAAGCCGTAATCTTCCAAACTACTTGTTATCTAGCCAAACAAGCGCCAAGTTAAATTGCTCCCACCTCAAACCCTCATATCAGGTTGATTCCAGTTGAAACCGCACCGAACTGGTTTTGGTTGGCTCGCATTTCGTTTTCATTTAAATTCAATTATTTGCGAATACATGTAGATTTTGGTTCGTGTAATATGGAGAATATATCCATAAAATGTTATTTTGTTTATTTGTAGATTTTCAGATTACTTGCAATCGTAATCAATCCAAATTTAATGTTTGAATGCAAAATTTTGAATTGATCTTTGTTACACGATCTCGCAAGCTTCAACCACTGTGAGGTTTTTGATGAAATTTGGTGTTTACATGCTTTATAACCTGCACGATGCTTTTTATCACCAACATTATTCCCACCATGCAGAGTAATGTATGTGAGTTATTCCACTATAATTCCTAAAGGCCTTGCCATATTTGTTCATTTTATTTAAATAAATAAATATATAACTGCGTGTAATAAATAAATAAATATTCCTTATGATGGGTCCGGCCGTTACGCCCTCATTCTCTCCGCTCCCGGCCTCGACGCTCACGAATTTAAAAATTTGTTTATCCTCGACGCTCTCGGCCACGATACGCCCACGATTTTCAAATCAACTTTTAAAAAAAAAAGTACCGATGAGAACAAAATTGTTTTGTTTGATTTTATTTTTATTTTCATACAAACCAGCGGCGTATTTATTGTAGTTTTTTACACTACCACCATTCATGATCATTTTATTTTAAACATATGCTAAATAAATAAAAAAACTTAACATAAAAAATAACAAAACCGAATATGAAATTATTGGCAAAAAATATAGAAGGGTTATCGATATATGATTTTTAAATTTTATAGATTATCTTTTATTTTATTTTTTTTGTTTTCCTTGATTTTCTAAAGATTCAAAAATTGGGATATAAAAGAATAGCACCGAACCTTACGGTACCTAATTAACATGAAAAATAAACTAATGTTTATTCAAACAGAAATTACTGATTTTCATTTTAACTAATATTTGTTTGTATACCTAAGGACAGTTTAAAATTATATATTTTCATTCATGAATTTAATATTTTTCATAACCAAACGTAAGCAAACATACCTACCTCATCATCATCATCATCAAATTTAAGAGCGAGGCTCTTGTCGGTGGAGTTCCTTCCATTTTTCTCTCTCCATTGCCAACTGTTTTACTTCTTGATACGACCCGACGCTCACTTTTCTTTTATTTGCCTCATGTAGCCTTGTCTTGGTCTTCCTGGGCCCCTTCTTCCTTTTACTTTTCCTTCTATAATGTTTCTAATGAAGTCATCGTGTCGTATCAGGTACCCTAACATTTTCCCTCTTCTGCTTTCAATACCTACCTACATCACTTTAATAATACCTACTTATTTTTATTTTAACAATTCTGCTCTCAACAGTACTCATGAAATGGCAATTAGCAAAATAAGTTTATACAAAATACCGAATCAATGGACCCAAATTCCGTACAGACAAATTATATGAATGGAAATTAATACGATAAATTGAAGTATCGAAAATTAATTTACGACCTGATTTGGCTGTGTCCCAGCGATTTTATGCTCATTTTCAGAATTCACTTGTTGAGTTAAAAAAATTGTAGAAATTATGGTTTACCTTACTCGCTAGTGAGGGAAGTAACGTTAACGTTATTGAAATTCAATAAAATTAAACATTATGTATCGTAGCTAGAGATGGGCGCTTGGATAAATTTCCGGAAGGTAAAAATGGGAAAGAATGGGTAGAATTGGTAAAAATTAATTTATACCCATTTATACCCGATATTTTTTATTTATACCGGGAAGAAATTAAAATGAAAGTAAATTATCCTTATTTTCTTTAATACTGATAAAATAATAATTAAAGTATAAATATTAGGTGTGTTTTGATTATAAGGAAGATAAATAACTAGTTGTTTTCGGTTCAAATATTAAAAAACATAAACAACAGATTTAAAATCATATGTATTCAAATAATATTTTGAAAATAATGATGCATTTTTTTAGTATATGGCTGTTTAAAGTAGAATTAACAAAAAATCAAAACATCTTGAGTTGTATTATAGACTAACTTTTGCCCGCAGCTTCGCCCGCGTGAATTTCCTTCGGGAACAGTGTTTTTCCCGGGATGAAAAGTATCCTATGGCCTTTTCAGTACTTCTAACTATGTGTATGTGAAATAGGAAGATTGGTTGAGTATATAAAGCGTGAAGAGGTAACAAACAAACTCACTTTCACATTTATAATATTAGTTAGGATTTGGAGGTAACTTCGCAATATTTTTCTATCGAGAAAATTTTATGGAAGCGTGTTTTTGAGAGAGTCAGTAATTAGTTTCATAACGACCGGTCCTGCGCTGCCCGCATCCGGTCGTTATGGAAATCCTTGGGGAGGCCTTTGTCCAGCAGTGGACGTCTTTCCTCTGACAGAGAGAGAGAGAGTGTAATTAAGTTGGCTGACATTCGTGTAAGGCGGGCCTTACGATTCGATGATCGCCTAGCCGTTCAATAGAATTCCGGCATTTGGCAAACTTGTTCGTCGCCCCGGCATAACATTTATCGTCTAAAACCAGTTGGCTGCGAATGAGTCAGAATAAAGATACCTATATCTTGTCAGGTCTTTTTGTAACCAAAACGTAAATTGTACACTTTATAAGTACTTTTATACACAGTACTTAATTTAAAAACTAAATATGTGCTTATTTCATAATAAATCTTAATGATATATTGTAAAATATCGTAATTACAAACATTTTAATTGATTTTAATTTTTACCCGGTATAAATTAAAAATTCCTGGGAAAATATGGGTATAAATGGATAAATTTCCGAGTCTCGGAAATTTATCGGGTAAATGCCCATCTCTAATCGTAGCACTAGTGTGCCACACACTTGAATGTCGCAATATCTGCTAATGCCTCCGCCATCTGACGCCCGATATAATAGGCGCGACCGGCACCATTCTTTATGCTTAAATATGTTGATATTAAGGGGGAGGCACAGTTTATCATGTCAATATAATACGAAAGTTGTTATTGCTGCATTTAGAAACAACTGGATGGATTTTGATTAAATTCTTTCACTAGATTAATATTTTAAATAATTTTTTTTTAATGGTTTTTGATAAATAGGTGTGGTGCTAGTCACTCAAGATAGTCACCCAAGTTATCTCAAAGTAATAACTTATTAATTACTAGCCGCGCCTCGGGGCTTCGCTCCCGTGGTATTTTAAGATAAAAAAGAACCCTATGTGCCATACCCGGTATTTTTCTACACGTATACCAAATTTCATCAAAATCCGTCCAGTAGATTTTGCGTGATTGTGTAACAAAAATCCTCACAAACTCTCATCCAAACTTTCGCATTTATAATATTAAGTAGGATATTCTACGTTTGAAGACAAATTCTATCGATGGCCAGTTTCTTACATTAATTCCAAATTTTTAAGCCAACAAGACGGTAAATAAAGCTACTAGGTTTATGAGGCTCTGTGTACCCCGTGAGACACAAAGACGTGTAGACATAATATGTACGAATCACCAATGAGGGATGCAGCAGTAGTTTGCGGTGGAGCTGTCTGAGCATAGACTAATTTACGTTCCGATCTAGTTGAACTACGGAAAGTCTGGTTCTAACTTTAGTTGGTACAAGTAAGTACCATATATCTTGTGTTTTGGCAGTTTTTGCTTTTGGATGTTGGATATATTATATCCAAGGAGATATATAACCTACTAGCTTTTGCCCGCGGCTCCGCCCGCGTGAATTTCCCGGAACAGTGCTTTTTCCCGGGATAAAAAGTAGCCTATGTGCTATTCCAGGTCATTATCTACCTCTGTACCAAATTTCATCGAAATCCGTCCAGTAGATTTTGCGTGATTGAGTAACAAACATCCTCACAAACTCACAAACTCACAAATTCACAAACTCACATCCAAACATTCGCATTTATAATATTAGTATGGATTATATCGAAGATCTGAAAATATAAAGTGTGCTAGCTGCTTCTCTTCCCGCGCAGACAGTAAAATTCAATCAAGTGTTTTTGAACTGGGGAATCCTCCTCTCATAGGCGATGAGCTAGCAACCTGTCACTAAATCTGAATGTCCATTCCATCAATGAGCCCATTATACAGCTAAGCGTGGCCTTCGAGTCTCACAACTCGTGGCTCTATGTACCCCGTTAGAGGTAAAGAAAAATAATGGATTTGAAAATTTATTTTTGTTAAGTGAGTCGTAGAAGGAGAGAGACCTTTACCCAAAATTGGGATCTTCTCTTCTTCTTCTCTCAGCCGAAAGACGTCCACTGCTGGACAAAGGCCTCCCCCAAGGATTTCTACAACGACCGGTCCTGCGCTGCCCGCATCCATGCGCGTCCCGCGACATTCACCAGGTCGTCGGTCCACCGAGTGGGAGGCCTGCCAACATTACGTTTTCCGGTCCCAAAATTTGGATACTGAAGACTAAATAATAATTAATGATAGCTTTATCCATGAGGAAACTACCGAAAAGTAGAATTTGACGCTCGTAAACTATCGAAAATTTAAACATTCCCATCGCAGCGAAACCGCGAAGCACAGCTGTATTTTATATTACACCCGTTATATACGAGTAATTTATTAATTCAATGAAGGAACGGAAATAAGAAAATGATACAAAATATACTATTACTTTTTACGCCTCCATACATTTACCTATACATCATCTATACATCGTCATATTAACGGTAAAAGCGTGGGATATAACATCAATTTGTAGGTCTTTGATGAAAACATCATACAAGTACTTATTATAGAACATAATCCGATGTTCCATCTGTCGTACATTTTGATTGGGCCAATTAGCGATGACACGTTTTTAAAAGCGAAATATTTTTCCGGGTGTCGCAGATTTTTTAACCACATTTTTTACGCCCACTAAATTACTACTTCTAAAAATATTTTTTGTTTACACTAGTTACACCTTTAGCTTCGCTCTTGTGTAAAATTGTAATAAAATCACTACATATGTGTACGTACACTACTATTACCTATATATTTTATCGACAAGCTAAATTCATATTTTTTTATGTAGTATTAAAACAACTACCAAGAGATTAATATTTGTAGAAATCAAAACAGTTTGTAAAAGTAGATATAAGTACTTTAAAAAATAAGCGGTTGTTAAATGTTTAGATAATTTTTTCTATATTATTTATCTTATAAAAGACTCAGCCAGCGTAATGGGTACCTTTGAACCAGGTACTGTCCAGGTTGGTATTTTTGATAAAATTAATTTTAATGTGTAGTTTATAATTTTAATAGGTAGGTTTAATAATCATATCATCTAATTTATTTATTTTTAATTTAGTTTAGTTTTAATTTTATTTAAATCTTATAAAAGAGCTTCTCCTTAATAATACCTTGTGACAATATGCATTGCACGTCGCTTGCAGCCCTAGTCTTTAAGAAATAGTGTAACAGTATCGCGTCTTTAATAAAGGGAAAAATATAAAGGTCGTTTAGTAATACAAGCTATGCTATCAAAGGTATTAGAGAAATACAGAGCAGACATCCTCATATGGACTATACAATTTATTCGATTAGTAACAGGGATAAAATAAAGGTACTCATATTCCAAGCCTCTCCTTTTTTCAACAATCCAAAAATGAAATTTATAACATACTTGCCGCACCTAGGTCTTTCGCTCCTGCGGGAATTTTTTGAATGAATTTGAATTACCCTATGTGCTTTGTATGTTGGTGTCTTCATCGAAATCTGACCAGTAGATTTTGCGTAATTGAGTAAAATCCAAACTCAAAAACTCGCTCAACTTTCGCATTTATAAAATAAATAGGTTAAATTTCATTAGCTGAACATGTGACAAAAATATCATCAAATATCCATACTAATATTATAAATGCGAATGTTTGGATGTGAGTTTGTGAGTTTGTGAATTTGTGAGTTTGTGAGTTTGTGAGGATGTTTGTTACTCAATCACGCAAAATCTACTGGACGGATTTCGATGAAATTTGGTACAGAGGTAGATAATGACCTGGAATAGCACATAGGCTACTTTTTATCCCGGGAAAAAGCACTGTTCCCGTGGGAAATTTACGCGGGCGAAGCCGCGGGCAAAAGCTAGTAATATTATAAATGCGAAAGTTTGAATGTGAGTTTGTGAGTTTGTGAGGATGTTTGTTACTCAATCACGCAAAATCTACTGGACGGATTTCGATGAAATTTGGTACAGAGGTAGATAATGACCTGGAATAGCACATAGGTTACTTTTTATCCCGGGAAAAAGCACTGTTCCCGTGGGAAATTCACGCGGGCGAAGCCGCGGGCAAAAGCTAGTCATCAAATAAATCCTAAATGTCGTATCCAAAAGTATAGCTTCCACTGGACTACAAGGTCCCGCAGAAGCTATAAATTCTAATACCCTTGATTCCTAATTAGTAGAGGCTCAGAAGGGGCGGGCTTCCGTAAAATTATTATCCACAGTCTTTGTTCTAGCTGTTTTAACTGCAGTAAAGCTTTACACTTATTGCTGTTTATTTTACTACTAGCTTTCGCCCGCGGCGTCGCCCGCGCGAATTTCCCACGGGAACTGTGCCTTTTCTCGGCATGACAAGTACCCTATGTCCTTCTCTGTACTTCTAACTACGTGTATGCGAAATTTCAGAATGATTGGTTCAGTAGATAAAGCGTGAAGAGTAACAAACAAACAAATAAACCAACAAACAAACAAACTCACTTTCACTTTTATAATATTAGTTAGGTTTAGCGCCCCGCCCAGGCTTCGCTCGGGAGGAACATACATAAATCGTAGCCTATGTCAGTAAGTATAAAGTAGCTTTCTATTGGTGAAAGTATTTTTGAAATCGGTTTAGTAGTCTCTACAAACTATTGTAGTAGTATAGTAGTAGCACAGATTACTAAAAACTATACAGATGGAAAGCTTCCTAAGAGACGACAAAATTCATACCTATTCTTATAGGGCTGTTACTTGGTTATTGAAAAAAAACATTATTTATATTTTTAGTATATTGAAAGAAAAACAGTTTAACATTAAAAGTTGTACTTAGTCACTTAAGTTGTTCTATGGAGTATTTCGAGGCGAATAGCGAAAACTCCATGCAAATTGGATTAGTAGTTTTTGAAAAATCACAAAAACGTTTTTGGAAGGAAGGTGCCTATATTCTTCTCCAAGATCCAATCTATATCTATACCTTTTATTGAAATCCTTTTAGCCGCTCAGGCACAAAAAACGGAACATAGGTAGGTATACCTACTCCAACAAAGTATATGTTCGCATTTATGATACTAGGATAATTCAATCACAAACAGGGTAATTAGTCACCTATATAGTTACCTACGTATATAAGTCAATCATCTGGGACATAAATCTCGTATTATATAAAACAAGCTTTTGCCCGCGGCTTCACCCGCGTGAATTTCCCACGGGAACAGTGCTTTTTCTCGGAATGAAAGGTAGGTGCCCTATGTCCTACTTAGTACTATTATCTAACTATATCTATATTTGCGAAATTTCAGGAAGATTGGTTCAGTAGATAGAGCGTGAAGAAGTAACCAACAAATAAACTCACTTTCGCAATATTAGTTAGGATATGCTAGGTACTATGTTTATACATATAGGTATATGTGTCTGTGTACCTGTGTCAATCCGCGGGAAAAGATACCTACCTATTGATTTGTATTGTTGTTGGCACTTACGATACGAAATTATTGTTATACTAGCCGCGTCCCGGAGCCTCGATCCCGTGGACAGTTTCTTTATGTTTTACATGATTATTTAAGCAAACAGTGTAATTTTTTAATAATGAAAAATAAATACAATGTTAGTATCTATTTTATAGACTCTGATACGTGTCAGTATTTTTCCTTAACTTCACATAGATAACACTGGTGTCATATTGATTTAACCATTTTGTTTACTATTTTAAACACAAAACGACACGGCCGAAAAAGGAACAAATCAGGAGGCCAATTCTCGCGTTTGCGATATTTTATCGAATTTGATAATATATCAAACTTCTTTTATCGAACAAAATTATCACAAAATCCTCCAAAATGGTATTCTCGAACCTATTCGACATAAAACTCGATATTATATCGAAAACTAGGGCTTCTCTAATTGAAAACACGTTCCTTTTTCTCGATTATACTTAACTACAATCGAGAAATTTATGTTTTACTTGTTTCATTAAATATTTTATATAAAAGCAATGTTTTAATAGTGAATTTATGTAAAAATAGTTATAATACTTTATTTTATGTAACTTAATAAGCTCCAATGCAAATTTATAAAATGCAAAGAAAATAAAATATTTTAGAGTTGATGGAGAGAACGGAACGCGAGGATACTTGTCATTGTTTGTTTATTGTGTGTGTGAGGTTATGTGATATTTGTTATCGGAGTATCAATTATATTCTTATGTATGATATTGTTTCTTTACGAAATTGAATCAAGAAACAAATAAGGTATGGTACTCGAGGCAGAAAAAAGCAAAGTATGTATCTATCCAAACCTCTATATTAGGCTTCAATAAAATAATTTTATGTAAATAAACAACGATTTCCAATAAAATTGAATACAAAATCATCAGCATTCATATTTTACTAAACCATAGCTGAAGAAAAATACAAAGCGTCTTGTAAAGTACGAATATTATGTTATTCAATAGCTTTGAAGCAACAAATATCACACACGATATGGTTTTCGGCCACGCTCGACCACTCGATGCGTATCGAGGGCTGACGCTGGATAAATGTCACATTTGAAATCACGAGAATACGCAATTTCGATATTTATCGATATCCGCCATGTTTTTTCGATAAATGTCGAAATTGATATTATATCGCAGACCCCAGAATTGCCTCCCAGGAACGCTGCGCGAACCCACGACTGCGCGAGCCTAGTGATGTACAAGGCTCGAGGCTTCCGAGTCCTTTTATCCAGAGCTCGGTGTCGTTTACAGGGCTCGCTTCGTTTATGTGACGCTCGACGACTTGGAAGTCGTTTTTAGAGCTCGAACCTATTCAAGGCTCGAGCCTTTTTGAAGGCTCAATCGATCTCGAAGCTTTCTCACAGTTCGAGTCTAATTATAGCACTAATCTTTTTCTCCTCCATATTTGTCCAGTATTTACTTTATTTTGCCCAGCTGGGTTAAACTAATCTTTTTGAGATCTAAATAAAACAATTACTTTTTTGAGTTCTATGTATGGGAACTCGAACTCTTTGAAGCCTCGAGACGTGGCTCAGAGAACTCGCGTCTCGGCTAGGCTCGGGTCTACGAGCCTACCGAGCTTATCAAGTCCTGCCAATCTGCCTGAAAAAGAATTTGACACTTCGAGCTTTGTACAGTACTAGCACTAGCAGTTCGACTACAAGTGTACCAAGCGAACAGTCTTTTTCCAAATCAGGAGATTTAATATCAAAGAAAATAAATCGCCTCGGTAATAAGTCGATTCAAGCTTCCATGTGTCTCGCGTCGTGGCTTTCCTTTCTTGACGATATAAAATAAAGAATTTTATTATAAAAAATAATCTAACGATTATTTATTTTATTTGTAAATAAAGCTGATTTCTATGTTAATTGTGTAACCGTAGTTTCATTCCTAAACACCTAATTATCCTTGCACATTACTATTAATTTCAAAACTTTTAGTCGTGACCTACTAATCGATTAGCAGTCGTTTGAACAAAGGACAAGAGATCAAAGGAAAACGTGGGGCCCAGAAACTGACTCGGTTGCAAAAAAAAGACTCGAGCTCTAATGTTACGCTCCGAGGTTTATTTAGCCAGAAGCCCTACAGTCTACAGTAAACAGTCTTTAAGAACTTGAGTCTTCGTTGAGGCTCACGTTAATTTTAAGACACGAGTTTGTTTGAGTACTCGAGCTCTTTTATAGGTTCGAGGTCTTTTTAAGGCTCGAACTCTTTTGAAGCCTCAAGACTTAGCTCAGAGAGCTCGCGTCTCGGCTAGGCTCGGGTTTATAAGCCTCCGAGCTCACCGAGTCCTGCCAAAATGCCTTGAGCCTTCAAAATTAGAACTCGACGCCTCGAGCCTTGTAAATCACTACGCGAGCCCTGACATTTCGCACCCCGCCGAGTGGCGCCGAGCCGGTTTGAACCGGTTTGGCACTGTACGTGACAGTGCGTGTGTGCGTAAGCACCTCGCGCGTTCAAGCTTGTAGTAGTGTACTTATTTGAAGCGCTTGTATGAAGCTTTCCCTCTGTACCCTTTTAACTACTTTGTGGTAGTAGTATTACTCCCAAACAAACTCACAAACTTATAACACCTTCCTCTTGTATGATATGATAGTAGGTATGATTACATATTTATAAATGCGAAACTGCGAGGTTGGACTTACTTCCCACGAGGACATTTTTCCGCAATTAGGCCTCCAGTTTCTCTAGGCCCTTTTTGCGTGAGGAGAATGGGCCGAAACTTCATTTGGCTCGAATCAAGTTTCGGCCCATTCACCTCACCCACCTCCTATAGGAAGCGAGATACCGCCGATGGCGTATGGTAGTCTTCGCTCATGGTCCCTGGGTTCCCCAGAAACTCTTATCTTGTAGTTGCAATGCCATGGCACTCCAGAAGGTGGCTTGCAGTTTCTTCAGCCTCCATGCATGCCCTGCATAGTGAGCTGTCTGTAACTGCGAGGTTGAAAATTTGGAGTTTATTCCTTTCTTCTAGTGTAAGAACGCTTTTCAGTGGCGGATTATAGGATGACAGTGCACTAGGTAAGTATTTCATTGGTGTCCCTCTCTCGTCTGGTCAAAGTGATCATGCCGCATTTCATCAAAAACGTTGGCCACATGTTTGCCTATCAAAATAATTATTGTCAACAACATCTTCATTTGTTTTCATTTTCATTTGTTCATTTGTTTCAGTTAGTGAAATAAGTTCAATTTAAACCCACCGAGGCCGTTATTCTAAGGATGTGGAGGTAGACATGTAAGCCACTGCACTGCACTGCACTGCACTGCACTGCGTGTTTTTGGTGGGTTCAACAAGCCCCACATAGCCAACCCACTTTTTCTGCATGAGTGAGTGGTATTTTCCTGTTGAGTGTTAAGTCCGAACAGTATCGAGGCCGTGGTTCTAAGGATGTGGAGGTAGAAATTTAAGCATTAAACTGCGTGGTTTTTGGTGGGTTCAACTACACATAGACAACCGACTTTTCCTTATTTTTCATAGTTGAACCTACCTACTTAACTAAGAGAGATTTTGTAATAAATATAAAAATAATAACCTGCAAACGTGTACTGTTGATTGAAAAGAGACCAGTGTTGCATCCCATGTTCAAAATTACCATATTTTAATTTCAACGCTCCACTCGCGCTGACAAAAACAGAATTGTAACGAAAAAATCCGAAAACATTCGAAATTGTTTCTCATTACAATTTCCATCAATTACACGATTCGTGAAAAAAGGAAAATATAGAAAAGTTGGGTTTTATAAAGGTATATATCATCGTTAGCTAACCGATTTCCCAAAATAACAATAGCAAACAAATGTTGCAACAGATGTGTAACTACAAGATAGGTATGGTGGTATAGTTGGTGCGATAGGTGGAAGGTTAACTCAAATTATTTGATTATTGATTTGTATGTTCTTATTTTAATGTATTTATGTAAATTCTATTTTTATTATAATTAAATATACTTATAAATTAAGTAATTTTATACGTGGTATCTCCGAGTAAAATTGTGTTCCCGTGGCCAATTTTTCTGATATAATTTATCTTATGGACTTCAAAATGCCAAATTTCCTCTAATTAAATTTAGTACTTTAAACGTTACGTACGAAAGGTCAAAGATATAAAAGGCATCGAAAAACTCGCTATCACATCTCTGTTTTTCGAACTTACCCTGAATTTTCTCTCCGCACCGTATAGCGGAAAGGAGAGAAGATGTGTTTTATTTGAAATTGTTAAATATATCAGTTCCTGTCCTCTCTTTTGGAAATCAGTCTTAATGAAAGAATATCGTACAAAACGACACTTCTGTAATCCCTTTTTGTAAACTTTCCAACAAGCAAAGGATTAAATTTGGTCACTGTAACTTGTTCCCGAACAAAATGCTATCAATTCTCGGGTATTGGACTTTCTATTTGGCGGGTCCAAATCCTGTCATGGATTCCAAAAAGCCATTTTCGTTTAAGCTTGTATCGTCACTAAGATGAAAGGAAAGAATAGGTACCTCATATGATCTCATTTACACACTGTTACTGTCATTTACACACTCAATCTGATAATTACAGGCGGCACAGATTTTGATAAAATTTGGTGCACGGACAGGTTATTAACCTAGATAATTTTATCCCAAAATTCCTATCTAGATACACATAAAAGCTTCAGCTAGTATAAAAGCCTCCTCCTCCTTCTTTAGTCGTATTCCTCATAACTGAGGGTCGTGGTCATTATATGGAATGAAACACAACGACTATCTTGGCAATGTTAATGGAGTGGTTTGCCATTGCCTTCTCCATATATCGGTACCATAAAAATTCTAATTTTCTCATAAGTAAAATCGACGAAGCGGTGGTGGCCGATTGGTAAGGCGCCCACCTGTGGATGCAAAATCCCAGGTTCGAATCCTGCCCGGGCTACATGAGTTTGTATACCAATCTGACTCATGGTAGTTTTCATCGACCACCACTTGCTTCCGGTGAAGGAAAACATCGTGAGGAAACCTGCACTCTGGTTGATGATTATCAGCTAGTGTGTGAAATGGAGAAGGCAATGGCAAACCACTCCGTTAAAATTGCCGTGAGAGTCGTTGTGTGTGTTTCATCCCATATAATGACCACGACCCTCAGTCATGAGGAAATACGACTAAAGAGAAAATCGATATAAAATGTCTGTACTAATTATGCTGGCTCTTCACCTATTTTTTGTTTGCGTTTATGTCTACATTTCTTAGTTTCTTAGTTAGTCTTAGTTTTGTGTATAATACAAACTACTTCCGCCCATTGTACTGTAATATATGTTTATGTGCAATAAAGTTTAAATAAATAAATAAATACTTACATCGATTAGCCGCAAATAATATCTAAACAATAAATAGCCATGGTTTGTAATACAAAGAGTTTTAGAGGTTTGTTAGACTAGCCAAGTATAACAAAACCTCTAAAACTCTTTTTAAAAGTCAACACTGATCTTTACCATTTTTAACATCTGTCATTTGCAAGGAGACAGAGGGACAGAGGGATAGAGGTAGCGAATTATTTTTTGCCTCGACAATTTTACTTTGACGGCGTTATTACGAATTCCTCTCAGAGACCAGCTTTTTTGAATTTTTTGGTATTTTGTGTTTGGATTATTAGCCGTTGGTTTCAAAATTATTTATGCAAAACTAAGACGGGCTCACGAGCTAGTATCATTCTTATAAGGGATTCAACTGTTATATAAGTATATACCATTTCCTCTTAAAAGGTGTTTGGTACCTATCTCATAAGTAGGTACATTTATAGATTTTCCTTTAAGTTTAGGAAAACGAATAAACAATATTGAGATATATATGTCTTCGTGTCTTGTGTGATTTAAATAAAATAAAGTACTTTAATTTACATTTTATCAAATGGCATACAATTGATTGAATTGATACATATTATTTGCCATTTTACTAATATAAATTACACACAGATATTCAACTAAATAGATACGGCGTCACAGCAGTCAAGTGTCACGGTTTTCAAGTAATTTTAAAACGTAAATTACTACTTTTAATGCCAGTTGTTGAAGTTTGAAGGTTGCACCTTGATAAGGTTAGAAGCATATGAGTAGTTAAAAGGGTATTAGTAATCTGTGGTTAGAAGACTAGACTCACTTGGTTTGGACACATGATGAGGAGAGAAGAGAAACACTTAAACTCCGTTTTTTCTTATTTGTCCTATTATGTAATCAATCTTCAGTACTTTTTGTTAAATTATGTTGAAAATAAATCAAATATTAGTTCAAACCTTAACATTCTAAAGTAAAACATTTATTAACCACGAAAGTAATTTCCTAAAAAGTCTATTTTAATTTATATTGTTGTAAAATCATTAAAAGATATGGTAAGATTGTTTGATTGGACAAGTAGGAAAAAAGAGATGGATGGATTATACTAAGGAAGATATACATATAGAATATAGAAGTATGGCTAAGGATAGACAATTGTGGGGAGAAAATAAATTTTGCGCCGACCCCATATGATTGGAAAGGTAAGGCTAATGATGAATGCTAGTTTTTATAAAGCTGAGCAATTTTAGAAAATAAGGGCAGTCACACGGTCACACCATGTCTGTTTTTAAGTCTGTCTATGAACATAACACGGAGAAAATGGATACTTTGAAAGGTATTAACCGCAAAATAGGCGACTGAGAAGTTCCCGCCCTAGGGGATCAGCGTGTTTCGTAGTTCGCACATTGTGTCCCAATTCGATTCTAAAACTTGTGTGGGATGAAATTAGCCCCTGTTGTTTGAAAATTGTTTCCGAACTAGCTGTAAAGTATTTTGGAAATTTTGAACGTAATTATTTTAGTATTAATTAAATCATTTTACAATTAACCTATTCTGTGAGATATTTTGTAGCAATATGTATTAAATTGTTTATTAACTGCGAAGTTGTTTGTTATTATTCTAAAATGTCATTTCCACAGCATATTTCCAATTTGTTTGAAATATTATATTTACCATCACATCTGCCAAATTTCAAGCAACTTTTTATTTCAGCAAAAAGCATTTACGAAAGAAAACACTTCTTTGTAAAAAGTATTAAAGTGAGTGACCCGTTTATTCTAACTAGAAGGTATTTATAGTAGATTATTAACCAAGGGCTGTATGACATCAATTGCATACGAGGTTTTTGGCGCCTGAGCGAAGCGAAGGCGCTAATTAACCCGAGTATGCAATTGATGCTTACGCCCGAGATAAATACTCTGCTTTACATATCGATTGTGAGGTAAGTAAACAACAAGACAGCAGGTTTCAATGAACATTTATTAAGAAGAAAAAAGTGTGTATTTAATTAAAATAAATTGTCTAGATTCCGATTCGAGTAATTAATCGATTCCGAGAAAAAAAATATTAACTTTTTAAAAATATTCTTCGTGCAGTATGAGTATGACAGTTCTTTTTTCAAATTCCAAAACCTATGCTGTAATGATAGTCATACACCCCGGCATTCAGGGGTGTAAGGGTGTACTTACAGAGCAAGAGATATGTAAAGGCCTTTCCTATTTTTTTAAATTATCTAATAAGCAGTTGCCTGCGGCTCCGCCTGCGGGAAAAAGTAAGTACATCGTAGACCTCATCTCTGGCCTCGGACAAGATTGTGGTCAAGAGAAAACCCATCTTTATTAAAAAAAATACTTATTGTGTGTTTTTTCATACAAACTTTGACAGATGTTATTCATAATATTATAAGAGGAGGCATTATGTCCAGCAGTGGATGAATCCACATAATAAACTTCTTCTTCTTTTGCAGCTTAATTCATTAAGCTGCAAAAGAAGAAGAAGATTCATAATATTAGTAGGATTTGTTAGATGAATTTCGTGATCGTATTGAATGGATGAAGTCTTTATTAAATCACAAGGGTAGTAAAGTAATTAAATAATAATATAACTCATGGAAAAGTATCAATTTATTATTTTCACACTCCCAATAGATTAATAGATAACATTTATTTACATAAATTATGCAGCAGAGGAATTTCTTAAAATATATGCCGAAATTTAGGGTAAGAGCATACGTGCTTATTTTACGCTTATTTAAAAGTAATTTTTTAAATCGTCCTAAATACAAGCAGCAAGATTGTAACAGTGTTTATTTTGCTTAAAGTCATAATCGTGTCTGAATGGTGTTTTAATAGTATAATTCTTATTTCACATCCACTAGTGTTTAACACATTACATTTAAAACATTACTTTTGAAAAACCATTGATGTCGACAACCACTTTTAATATACTGGTGTTATTAATGACAACCGGCGATGTAGCTACTTTCAAACGAGTGGAATCAAATGGAGAGAAACATAACATTTTCCTTGCAGCTGGGTAAAAACGAGTTGTGCGACAAGGCTCTAAAGGAATGTGTCAGGGGTGCTGCAGTGACTTTAGTGTTGCCATTGTAATAAAATCTCCTTAAATAGCAGTGTAAAAAAAGAAATAAAACATTGTATTTTTCGCGTATCTTATAATAATTAAACATACAATCATGACTGAATAATAAGAATGAAAATCTATGTTAAAAATCAAGTTCTAGGTTATATGGTTAAAGAAAAAAATACATGAAATTGACATGGTTCATGTCGTCATGGTAATCGCCACTTTTGGAGACACCATACATGGGAGAACACTTGTCAAAGTTGTTAAAAATGACGTTCATCAAGATGGCGGCGTTAGTTCCTTTTTTCGTCACGTTCATTATAAGCCTTGTCGCACTGTAGGTCGCTTATGATCTATGTATGACATCTGACGACCAACGCTACAAAAACTCACGCTCATTGGTGAAACCAAATAAAGCGCGCGCTTAAATTTTCATACAAACAAAAAATAATTTTCATTCTTTGATTTTTTTTTACTTGGTTTTAACATACTTCCCTTAATTATCGCGAAATCAGTTCCATTGCAGGAAAGCGAGACAAAAGATGTTACACATTAAAACGCTTTAAATTTTGTCGCAAAATCGCTAGTCGTCAAGTGCTACGTGTACTTCCACCCTTATTATTTAATTCGTGCACAAAACAATCTTTGGTATGATAATCACGGTGGTTTTATGAATAAATTAAACTATGGATTAATATTCAAGATATCCAACCTCTCAAAACAGTGTTCGAAATCGAGGGTAATGAAATTAATTTACTCTGAGGTTATTCTAATTTCAATTAATTGCGCTATTTTAATAAATTACGAGGACAAAAGATATTTTGGTGTAAATAAGGCTATTTTACAAATCACACATCATCTAATTTATATATTAAATACTATATAGCTGCGCCCTCAGACTCCGTAGAACTATAGGATAAAAAATACCCTATCTGTTCCAGATTATAATCTAGCTAGACGTTTTACATTCAAACTTTTGCATATACAGGGTTATTTTGAAACCATTGGCCAAATTTTCGCAGCAGATTTGGTTGATGAAATTGAGCAGGTTTCCAAAAAAATCTATGTCAAAAAATGAAAAAAAAAATTATGCTTCTCATACAAATTGGTCGATCAGCTGATGGGACTTAGTACGGAAAGTTGAAATTTTAACTTATTCTTTTACTATAAATTTCTTTTGGGCGTAGTTGTATTCCATGTCTGAGCATATTGTAAAAAATTGGCCAGTAGTTACAAAATAACCCTGTAAATATTGAAAAATGACAGTGGTTCAAAATGGGTTATTGAATATTTTATTATAACTGACAAATCTATTTATACTGCGCATATAAAAAGTGTTAGCTACCTTACGAACTTTTCTATTTGTTACTAAATGTAATACAGTTTCAATGTTCCTCGGTTTACTGTGAATTGTGATAAAATAATTATTACTATTATGTTATTAAAATGACGATTTACAATGATTGATATATTTACTCAAATACTTATCTAATTTAAGATATATATCTAATGTTAAGTGTATAGTATCTATTTACAAAAGAATATGAAAATCTAAACATTGGTACATTTTTCATCAATAATCCAGTTTTTAATTCAAATTAATTCAACTAGTACAGTCAACAATATTCGGTATCAAGAACGTATTTTTTATTAAAATTTGTATAATTATACTGTGTCGCTGAATGATGATTGTCCTCTCAAAATGATCATACAGATTATGGAAAATAATGATGACAGAAAAACGACCATTCAATTACATTTACTTTAAATAAACTTTAGATGACTCATTGAGTTGTTGACCGTACACTCTTACTTATTCTGTGGTCTAGTTATTTATTAGATCTATTGTTGATGGCAACTCCATCAAGCATAGACTGCGGGCCGCCGGCGCATACCCCCCGCGCGTCTCTGACCTGTCATCTGTCATTCACGGATGACACTCAACACTTCTGCATCGATAGCGAACGAAACCGCGTCGACTTGCCGGGCTATCACGATATTGTTTCAATATAATCATACAGTCCATTTATAATACCGAAGTTTTTCTTCAATATCGCAGTAGGGATTCCCAAATCATTGACGCGGGCACCTATCGCAACATCTATTTCAGAGTCGACGTCGTCGCTAAACTTCGCTCGTAATTAACACTCTAACTTTTGAAACTTGCACCTTTATACTAGTAACATCTAATGCACTCGGGCAATATTTCATTAATTTAAAGGCTAAAATCTATTTACATCATCAAAATATCAATACTTAAAATATCTTAGAAGTTATAAAGCAGAGGGAAATAGAATAGTTGGTCAGGGTAGACCTCGGCGAACGCACTGCGATTTGATTTCGGAGAGATGTATTGGGAACACTCATACATAACCGATCGAGCTTTTTTGGAGAAAGTGATGATTTTAGACTATTTTAGAGGGAGTGAAAGAGGTCTATAAGGATCATAGCAAGTGGAAATCCATAGTCGCTGCCTACCCTCATGGGAAAAGACCTGATATAATATACTTAAAATATCCTCAACGTAGTAAGAAATTATTTCATAAAACCGTATCCTATCGCATGATTTATATTTACAAGTTCTTAGCATAAAGATCGCTACAATATTTTAGCGAGAATTGTTAAAACTATCCAATGTATTGGTACCAAGCTCAAACTCGAAGAAGCCTTATAGTATTTCACTTCATCTTGAGTAGGCGGTGAGTAGGATGCTTCGTAACTAAGTCTATTAGGACACGGCAGCATCTCAGAAGGTATATCTAAAAGTTTCCTGCGATATTCTACTTTGGACTCGTCAGTCTCTGTGTCCTGATCTTGCATTGTTTCATCGTAGTTTTTATCATCATCTAAATTTTCTTCAATATCGTCGTAGTCTTTTTTGTAGATAGTGTTTATTTTTTTGGGTGTTTCTATTTTTTCTGCTTTAAGGATTCCTAAGTTTATTTTGGTTTTGGAGTCCATAATACAGTTAAGCCTATTTAGAGAGAACTTCAGCCGTTTGCTTCGTGTTTCGTTACGTAGCTTATGAAGCCATGACAGACGGCAGTCACATGTTAGTCGGTTTCCTGCAACAAAGTATACAAGTATAAGTTTAATCATCAAAATTATATACCTACAACTCAACGAATTGCTAGTTAATGCGCTCATTGTGCATTAAAATTATTCCGACCATGGTTGTTATTGTTGGATGAATTTATTGATTTTGAAATATGCAAAAGATTTGCCATTACATTTCAGTACTCTTACTACATTATTTTATTTGTGATGAATATGTGTCTAATCAATCTGATCTGAATATCTGTCTGCGAAAACTGATCAATATGTGTCAATGCATGGAAAAAGGTGCCTTATGTTTGTTGGCACTTACGATATTGTGCTTATTATAAGTTTAGTAAACTTGTGCGATTTGTATTCCTGAGCGCCGATGATCATAAGGTAGCTTTTCCCTTGGATTGACACATATCTGCACTGTCATAGATACATATGCACAATTGGAAGCGTCCTGCATTTTCCTACGAATGTAACAAGGCTTTCTGAGAACCTTGTTGGGAGAATATCGTATTTCTTGGATACGACTACGTGGATTCAATTTTTCAACTATTCGATAGATATTGATATATCAAAATGCTGGAAGCTTTAAATATCCCTTAATCGTTTCTTATTCCGGTTCAATTAATGTTCCAAAATTTGACCCAATAACCAGTAGTTATAGTGTTTAAAAAAAATAAACCTATATCAATTGAAATAAATCAAAAGAGATATCTATATATATATATAACCCAAAGGTGACTGACTGACTGACATAGTGATCTATCAACGCATAGCCCAAACCACTGGACAGATCGGGCTGAAATTTGGCATGCAAGTAGATGTTATGACGTAGGCATCCGCTAAGAAAGGATTAACGCGAGCGAAGCCGCGGGCACCAGCTAGTAATATATAAGAGGATATCATTATTTTAAGATGACTTGTATGAAGCACAGTATATGTTCATTTCTATTCTGCACGAGCTCAGAAAGCAATCTAGCGAGTAAACAACCGCAGAACTGAATTAACACAAAGCATAGTAAATCACAGCCGAACCCACGTTGCACACGTACAGTCAACAACACATCAAACTGTACATTTCATTGCAAATTCAGCTTTATTACCACCTCAAAAAGATCTATGCATACAACTTGATACAGTTGGCTGTACGCTGTAACTGAATTCTAATATAGATAGTTTATTTAGTCTATTCTAAGAATTAGATTTACTGATTTACTGAACTAAAACACCGGAGGATGGGCAGCAGCATCTTTCCGCGTACTATGACTCACACTGCGATCGCCAACCCGCCTGCCACTGCCGGTGGACGTCTTTCGGCTGAGAGAGAGATTTACTGAACAATTTCTTGAAGTCAATAAAAGAATAAAAAACTTATAAGTCGCCTCAAGCTTTTATAGTAACCAAAGAGATTTCGGTGCAGTTCAGGAATTCCATCGTTAGAAGTTCATCCTTGGTGCACCATCAGGTCATGCTTATTATAATAATGCATTGTCTTCGGAACTAAATCTAAGTATAAAATGTTAACCATGTAGAAAAAGCAAACGTAGTTCTTATTTAGCTTGGAAGATGCTATTAAGTAAAGCTTCAAAGAATAAAACACACTCAACGAATTTCTTGAAGTGTGAATGGAGTCGTTTAGCCATTTACCTTCTCCAAGCGTGATTGATAACAAAATGTTCATTTTTTGGTTAAGCAATAGAAAATATTCGTTTTTAGGTAGGTAAATTTACCTACCTACCTCGAAAACTAAACATGCGAACATCATTTTTAAAAAAGCTATTAAATCATAAACGAAAAATGCAATTTTAGGAGTTTTGTTTATAGAGTACGTTACTCATGCGCAAATATATGGTCGTTGTAAAAACATCACAAAGGATTCAACGTTTATTTACGCGACTGTGTGAAAAAGACTGAGCACTCGCATAAACCCTATAATTAAATTATTGAAGCAAATCTTTATTGATGTTATTTATTAGAAATTTAGTATTAACTTACTTCAAAGTTTGTAGCAATCAATACATATAATAAATCAATAGATATAATAAAACTGTAAACTGGTCTGTGTCTGTACATAAGAGATATCTAAGAAAAAACATTACGAGGGGTCTTTATAGGCTAATAGAAGCCAAAACATTTTTTTTTTAATTTTTGTCTGTCTGTATTTCTGTCTTTCTGTCTGTATGTTTGTACGCGCATCACGCGAAAACTACTGGACCAAATTTGATGCGGTTTTCACTGTTGTATTATAAAAGGTCTAATTTAAATCTGGCCTAAGTTTTAGCTTGATATGCTGCTTAGAACCTGTCATGTGCGCGGACGAAGTCGCGAGCACAGGCTAGTTACGAATAAAAAATTATATATTTTATTATCTATTGTTTGTATAATAAAAGGTTATATATTGTATTGTAAAGTTTTGTATAACTGTCAACATGAAGTTTAATTATCCGGGTACAAAGGCTATCGTGCCTTGGGCCCTGGCATCTATTAATATTTTGTGGTCCGCGGTCAAATAGCTGTTACTGACCCTCTGGTTTTGAACTATATGTTGCATAATGTGGCGTTATAATTAGCTGTATGTTAAAATTGATATATCTGAAATGTGGCTCTAGTTTATATTTTTATCATAAATGGAACATCCAAGTTTTTTACCCTGTTAATGTAAAAAAATACTTGGTTGGTAGACAGATTTTTCCGCTTTCATTGGTTTCGGCTTATTTGGGTCAACCATAGTCTGGACATACGATCGTATAAAATTATTATTAATTACACTACCAGATAATAAATAGGCCAATTTACTCTACACTGTACACGTGTAAGAAGAAAGAAAGAAAAGAAATAAAAATTCTTAATTCGACAAGTAAAAGAAATGAAAAGCAATACAAAATAAAGTTAGAAGTAAGAAAAAACATTTTTAGTTAGTTACATTTTCTGTGTCTATGGAAGACTTATACCAAAGTAAAAAATTAAAACTGGTCCAAGATATGGAAGAGTGATATTAAGACAGCTGTTAAAATAATGTATTTTTCTGTAAATACATTATCACAAAAGGTACTTGTACTTATTTACTTGTAATCGCAAATTCCCACGACAAATCTATTTCAGGTTTCAATAATCTAATTTAATCCTTATTCAGAAACGAAGAGGGTAAACTGCCAACAAAGTTTATAAATACAACTCACCATCAAGAGAGATTAATGCATAATTTGTCTTCATATTTTCCAAGACATTCTGCACCGCCTCCTGCCTCAGCGTCTCCAAGTAATTATTTCTCAAGTCCAAAACATTCAACTTTACAATTTCATCCAGAACACCGTCGTCTAATGTTGCCAACTTATTATCGGCCAAAGAAAGTTTCCTCAATCCAGCCAACCCTCCAAAACCTCTGTCTGATATAAATTCTATTTCGTTTCCATCCAGGTAAAGTTCCTCAAGGCTCCAAAGTTCCGCAAATGCCAAGTCACCTATCATCGTTAATTTGTTGTTCCTCATATCCAGAGTAATCAAATTGGACAGACCCTGGAAGTTCTCTCTTATGACGACAGTCAACAAATTGTTGTCGAGATCCAATTTTATCAGATTGTTCAGATGTTTGAAGCAACCGTCATGGAGCACGCTTATTGTATTCTTCGACAAATATAACCTCTGCAAATTCGGGAGTACGTAAAATACGTCCCTTTTCAACTCGGCGATCTGATTTTCCACTAAGCTGACGTTTGACAGCATTATCAGATGAGCGAACGACATCGTTTCCAATTTTGTTATTTTGTTCTTCGGTAGAATTACCTCCCTCAGTGTCGTGGAGTTTGTGAATGCAAATGAGGGTATGCTGAAAATATTAGCGTATTGTATATGGAGGTATTGCAGGCGTTCTAGTCTGACGATAACTTTGGCTGGAATATACGTCAAACCTCCGTCAGCTCGGACATTAAAACTGAGTTTTTCTATTTTCGGTTGTGAATAGAAATTTGACCAGAATGGATCATCTTCAGCAATGCCGCCATTGAAGACCCAACAATCTGCCTTAGTGGCAGACTTTATTTTAATGCTTTCACAATAGCAATGAACCTTGGAAATTCGATCTTGTATGTCGCATATGTTTACGTAATGTGAATAATTTTTATCGTTCTTCCATCTTCTTTTATCGTTTTGTCTGCTCTCTGTTACGTTTATCTCGACGGTGGCGGCTATCATCAGGATCAAATATTTGAGATTCATCTTAATTCGCTATCTCATCGGCGAGATTTCCATCTGTAACAAAGAAAACGGGAGTTAAGTGTAAGTTCTTTTGTTTCGTTCCCCACTCGGTGTACGTTAAGTCAGTTTTCCAGTCCACGTCAGTAAACTGGGAAAAGATTTGCAATGTATCTACTACATACACAGGCATATTTTTACTTAAATGTAAAATAATAAACGAGTTTTGAAATCTATGATCAATCAATGAAATATTTAATGGTACATAAGAATAAGAAATCGAAGTCAATTTTTTATAATTCAAAATTAAATTGGCTTAAATAATAGCTCTTTTATTGGCTTAAAAATAGTCATATGCATTATATAAAACTAGATTAGTTATTTGACGTCAGAAAATTACTTAAACCTAAGGTTACTACCGCCTCCAAAGCGCAAGTGAAGAAGAGGCAGCAGTGCAACAAACTCCACTTTTGCATTTTCTCCAAAGACGTCACTTTACAACATATGTGTCATATAATTAATGAACTATCTATTATTATTATATATCTTAATAAAAACAAATTTCCGCAGCCAAACTCAGAGATAGAAACACACATCTAGCGTGCGCTATATATCTAACACAGCAGTGTGTTACTGGCTTTAGCGAAGTTCTGATTAAATTGTACTGAAGTCAGACTTTAAGTAGCCATTACCGACTTACTTAATTGACACTTAAAGATCGTTCGAGTAGATACAGAAGTGGAATCCCATGTCTCAATGAATATTATTTGTTTGGCTTTATAAATGAGGTCTTTTTAGACGTATCATTTAGTATGGTAATGTTATCACCTTCAATATTCATATATTATATTTTATGAGAAAGTAAGTAAAACTATGTATACATGAATAGTAAATAGTCTATTAGGATAAAATGATAAAAGAAATACCTTTTTCCACAATACATGGTATTTTGTTAAACACCAGCAACGTCTCTAGTGAAAGTACTCATAACAGCTGATATTTTTTTTGAGATTTCAGAGTCGGTCCCATATAAAAAGTTGCATATATATGAATATGAATTCATGAGTATCTACTTTCACCCCTAGAGAGATTGCAGGTGTTTAACCAAACTCCCTGTATATTTCTTTGTACCAACGTGAAATTTTTATTCACTTAACTTACAGTTTAAGTAACTGAAATTAGTAAAAATGGATTTACCCATCAAGTAAATTCTTCTTCTTCCTTTTAAAAAAAATGTTTATTTTAACGGTAAAAGTATGCAATGTATAAATGTTTTACATTACAGCGTGTATTGTTACTTTTATAGCTTGAAAAAAACCTTATTTATCTACGTTCCACCGCCAGCCATAAAAAGGCTCTTATACACCGTAATATCACACAACAATATGCTTCCAAGATAATAATTTGAGACTTGGAACGTTGCCTTTTCATGGAATTTTACTTGTCACTTTTGCACGTAAAACATTATGTTCAGAGACGTAAATGACAGAAATTGACATTTAGGTAATAAGTAATATTTACGAGATGATATTACTGACTTAGTTTTTGATATCCTTGTTTCTATTTTCTTAATATCCGAGGTATTACGTGGTAAATTTTAGAGATTCTATTTGCCAAAATCTTTATTATTTACGAGTATGTATTATGACATTCTCAATTTTATATAACCCATTCTTTATATACCTATGCTAATTACTTAACGTTTTTCTCGATGGTTTTTCCCGGAGACTGTTGACTGGACGGTCGATGTTGCTAAATAAAGTTTGAATAGACAATAAATACTTACCTGTGAATAATCCTAACTAATATAATAAAAGCGAACGCTTCTTCACGCTTCATCTACTGAACCAATCGTCCTGAAATTTTGCATACAAATAGTTAGGAGTACGGAGAAGGGTACCGTTCATACCGAGAAAAGCACTGTTCCTGTAGGAAATTTACGCGAGCGAAGCCGCGGGCTTTTGCCCGCGGCTTCGCTCGCGTAGTAATACATAATTTAATAATACATGACTTACCTACATTCGAAAAAGTTTTACGTTTAATTTTAACAATAACATGATCACATAAAAATATCAACTTGCATGCAATGCAACGGCGCGCGTCGCTAGACGTTTATTTGTCAATTTTACATGCACCATGCCTTGTTATAACAAGTAGAGTGTATCGTTACAAAGTACTAGCAACTTTTAATAACGCTACGTGCATTTTTCGTCAACAAACTCTGTTTGATGTTTGAGATTTTAGGAGGGACTCACAAAAGATGGGTTTAAAATAACGAGTTTGCAGTCTAGGTTGTTAAGTTTTTGAGTTTCTACTGAATATGTTTATATGTATCGAAGTATATCTACATAGGGTAGGCCTGTATAGCTTTCCGAATTATATTTGGACGTATAGAGTTTTATGTTTGAAATAAAATTATCTCAAATGTATGTAAAAAATCATCAGTAGGTATGTTGTTTTGTACTATACTCTTTTGTATACAGATGGACCAAAAATAAAGAAAACTTTTGACTGTCATGAGACGCCCGGAAAATGTAAAACAAATGAGCATTGTGGCCTGAAGCAGTATTATCCACTGAGGCGCTTTGGGTCACACTTTGATACCCGACGAAAACGCCTTGAAGCGATTGGGGCTCGAATCCGGGCCTCAGCTGATAACGACACTAGTGATGGAAAAAGTGTTATTCATTCAGTAAGAGTTCGTTAGAGTCAAGATCTGTTAATCGAAATAGTTTCTATATGGACAGCCCTATTGCCGAGGAGCAAAAAATTTATGGTCATAGAAAAAAAAAAGGGCCTTATCGTGCCGTGAACTTTTGAACAAGTGGTGTTTTTATGTGTGTTTTCTCCTGCTAAATTAACAATGAAGTAAGTGTTTTCTGAATAATACTTTGTTAGAAACTTATTACGTAGGCATCGTTTATAGATTCTTTTAACTTTGTTAAAGCAAATCTGTTCAAAATAAGGAATATTTATTTTTCAAAATTTTTCGTGCCCCAGACATGGTCAGTAAATGTGATTATTAAGTATGTAAAATTATTTCTACGATAAAAACTACGTGTCAACTACATTTAGATATGTTATAGAAATAAATTAAAGCATTTATAGATCACTGTTTATTTCAGGAAATATAAGAAAACTTATTAATTCTGTATTCAGATGAAATAACGATGATCTATACCGCTGCGGGCTACGAATTGTTGCCCCAAATCGGCCATTAAAAATGTAAAGGTGTGTTGACTTGGGTTGTTTGTTTACATTTCATAATTTGGCGATGCTTAATTAATGGTGTTTGATTGACTTACAACTAAGTTAAAAAAAATACTTGAGTTTCGAGTGTAGTAATATGAGGTGATGGAAAACTTGGAATTTCTATATTAGCCTCTATTCAGCTTTTATTAAAACTTATTTTCTATTGTCATAATTAAGTGATCGAAGGTTCGTTATCGCACTTTTTAGGGTAGGTTTCCTTAAATATCTTTAAAATTATAATTGTTTTTTCTTTACCAACGTTAAACTTTTTAGTACCTAGTAGTTTGTTTTTGCGTGTGACTTGTAGTTAAAGGTATTTTTCTCCCGATTAGGATAAAAAAAAACTTTAGGCGGAACCCTCGATTTTTAAATTCGACTCACTCTTCAAAACACTTGTAGGATTTTATTATCAGCATCCTAAATTGTAACTTATTATACATATCTATCTTTGAATGCAGTTCGAATTTCAAACTTCGCGGGAAGAGCGCGGCTAGTAGGTAAGTATCTAAAAAGATTGCCGCCGTGAAACAACCTTTATCGTGTGGCTTTTGAAGCGCTCCGGACCCGAATCCGTGCCCCATTCGCTGTGATTTATGTGTACTTTGCAAGTTAATTTTGACGAGGTTTCTTTTGTTATTTGGAATAGTGCAATAATTCAACGTGTTCACAATTTAATGTAGTTTCTTGTGTGTTATTAATCTTTCTGTACAATAATCTCATAGTGTTAAGATATGAATATTTGTGAATAGTGACGTAACGAGACGGTTGGAGTCTTCAATTACTTTTAAAAAGGTTTTTACAAATTTTCTTTTCACTTTACATAATGATATTATTATGTAAAGTCAAAGAATATATTGTTTTCCGCGTTTATTGTCAATATTTTGCAAAACAAGTGAGTAGTTTACACGAAATCTAGGTTTATATATAGGTTGCGCGCTGCCATGTTGGGTTGGAAACTAGAAATTGATAGCCTAATTCTATATATATATTTAAGTTATTTCTTTTACAGGACAGATATTTTTTTTAACATTAACTGATTACGTGGTTTACGTGCTGTCTAAAATCATATAAAACCTACCATTTTTATTGCTTATATTGGAAAATATAAAACATTTAATGCAAGTGAATAAAATATTTACAAAATTGAAATTGAAACTTAAATAACTTGGATCTAAAACGTGATATTCATTTAACAATGCATCTTCATCTATCGCCTAATTAATATATTTTATGATACTAGTTTTATAATTTTAATTAATTGCCTCTATTTTTTGTACTGACTCTAAAAGTGCAAAACCATAGCGCGCTATTTGCGGTTGGTAATTCCTGCCGATCAGCAGCGCTTTAGAGCCCGGTCATCGCGCGGCGGCAGCGCCTGAGTGGTTATCCACGACGGCATTCGAGTCGATTGTACTGCTAAGTCTCGCAACACTATTGGTGCGAGACTTAGCAGTACAATAACGGTTAATAAATAATCTATATATTCTTGACCTTTCTTTATAGATAACTAGCTTTCGCCCGCCTGAATGTCACACGGGAACAGTGCTTTTTCCCAGGATGAAAGGTACCCTATGTCCTTCTCCGTACTTCAAACTATGTGTATGCGAAATTTTAGGACGATTGGTTCAGTAGATAAAGCGTGAAGAGGTAACAAACAAACAAGCAACCAAACTCACTTTTGCATTTATAATATTAGTTACGATAAGAATGTTACATTTATTACGTCAAACAGGATGACTCTTACATTCGACCGTGTCAAACTAGCTTAATAACCACAGGAAATAGTCATCATTTTATCTAATTGGTTTAATTCAACTGTTCCTTACTACACATAATTAAACAGCTGTCATGTCAGTCATTAACTCTCACTTTTTACTATTTTAATTAAGCATTAGGCTTCTTTCTCTTATAGTGTCTTAAGTGTATTTGAATTATTTTGAATTATTGTTGCTCTGTAACATCTATGCATTTTTATGTATCAACAATGTTTTTTGGCAATTTTTTTTTCTTTTCTTAACATATTTATAAAGTTAAATACGCTAATATTATTACAATCTAGCCTAATTGTAGGCTAATGAGTAATTTTATATTGACCTAATTTTATAAAGTTCGTAGTATAAGAATGTGTCCATCGGCACTTTTCTTACTGTCTCTAATTATTTAAGGGAAGGCACTTTGTTCATGTGTCTTGGTTTACACTAATATTATTTCACTATCACTATCGAATTGTATATTTTTCGTTATCACTGCACTAAATCATACGGTTTAGTCCTTTTGAGTCTTCTCACTATGTCTGTGGTGTCGAGGAGTTGGATCGCCTCAACATTCACATGGTGAAGCAGTCTATGCTCATGTGCTTCTGCGTGCTTTTTTTGGCAAATAAATATATCTTTATCTTTAGTGCTGCTACTCATCTAAGATTGTCGATCATGGCTAACTGAAATTTTAAAGCTGCTGCACGAAAGACCGTCCAGGGGGCCGATTCTAATTCTACTAGTAACAAACGTAGATGTCGTGACTCAATTGTGTCTCAAGATCCAAATAATAAAATAAAATAATTAATATATACGGACAAATCACACAGATTGAGTTAGCCCCAAAGTAAGTTCGAGACTTGTGTTATGGGATACTAACTCAACGATACTATATTTTATAACAAATACATATATAGATAAACACCCAAGACCCGGGTCAATCTGAAAAAGATCATTTTCCATCTTGACCCGACCGGGGATCGAACCCGGGACCTCCGGTGTGACAGTCCGGCGTGATGACCGTTGGGCCACGGAGGTCGTCGAAATTCGTCGTCGTCGTCGGTCGTCGTGGAGGGCCAAAGAAATTGAACTAAATCTCTGTAAGATTTCTATGCTTTATTATGTTTTCTTTGGCTTTTGAGACACAACTGAGGCACGTTAGTGACGTAACTTGTAGAATCAAGGGCCAGGTATTCGAGTGAAACCAGTCTTTTAGATTCTTCAGCCAATAAGTTTTTCTCTGCATAACGAGCTGAAGAATGCGGTATTTTCCCCTCATAACGTGTCCGAAATATTGCAGCTTCCTTTTTTTGATACTCTTCAACACTTCCAACTTTTTATCCATACTACACATACATAGGTCTGTTATAAGAACCATAGGTAAGTCCTACACCTGTGCCATGGTTATAACTGACCTCATGAGGCACGAAAAGGATTCGAATATGGGATTTCTCGCCCGCACCCGCCGCCCGTCTTAACCACTCGACCAATACCGGTTTTACTAAATAAACAATTAAATCATGTAAATAATTTAATATTGCATGGCTCATAAAATTCGAGTCTCTCGGGGAGTTATTATTAGGCCTATTTGGAACATCCTATATTTGTCTTCGTCAAACAAACGTTCTGTACAAATGAATTAATAATGATGGTAAACAGTGATGGTGAAATTGAAAGTATTTTTATACTAGCTACTCCCCGTGGCTTCGCTTCGGAATTTTGGAATAAAAGTACCCTACGATCTATTCCCGGTATTTTACTATCTGTGTACCAAATTTCATCACAATCCGTCTAGTAGATGTGACTTGATTGAGTACACACACATTCTCACAATTTCACACAACTTTCGCAATTATAATTAGGATTGACCATTAAAAATTGAAATTCGAATCGACATTCGATTTTGATTAGAGATTCGTGTGCGAGTTCTTGATGTATAAAAAAATATATATGCAATGAGAAAACCGTGCGTTTTTAAAACTTTCATGGTCTTTTTGGCCTATTGAACTCAAAAATTTATATAGCCATCAAGGCACCTAATAATCTTATCAGAAAGCCGGAGTTGGAATGACTTAATAATCCTTTCGTTCCGCCGGCATCCCTATTGCCCTCATTAAAGTTAATTAAAGCTAGTTAATGTTTCATTTAGACTTTACAAACTTTAAGTACAGTTAAAAGCATTCGTTTTAATTTCAATTGTTCACTCGTTCAGTTTTTGTTTGCAGTAATCTTATTCAAAATTGCACAAATATGTATAAAATTAAATAATTCTTTTATTACACACTAGCCGCGCCCCGGGGCTTCGCTCCCGTGGGAATTTCGGGATAATAAGTACCCTATGTGCTATTCCCAGTATTTTTCTACGAGTTTACCAAATTTCATCGAAATCCGTTCAGTAGATTTTGCGTGATTGAGTAACAAACATCCTCACAAACTACAACATCCAAACTTTCGTATTTATAATAAATAGTAGGATGTCGCTCTGCGCTCACTAAAAATAAGTGTACCTACGTATACAGTATTTAAATTCGACCAGTATTGGGCCACGCTAATCGCTTTGCCGTTGGCCTCATGTGAAAAATGCCCAGGAGGTGGGGCATATATCCAAATTCCGACTCGACAAGTATAAGATATAAATTCAACCAAAATTTAGTTTCGAATGACTATGTAGGTGAATTAAGAAGCTTCAGAATCCTATGAACATGAATTAGAGCAATAGAGACAAGAAGAGGAAAGATGTTTCAAGGAGAGGGAAAGGATAGCGAAGAAGCCATTCTTTTAATTTCTCTTTAGTCGTATTTCCTCATGACAGGGTCGTGGTCATTATATGGAATGAAACACACACAACGACTCTCTTGGCAATTTAAATGGAGTGGTTTGCCATTGCCTTCTCCATTTCACACACTAGCTGATAATCATCAACCAGAGTGCAGGTTTTCTCACGATGTTTTCCTACACCGGAAGCAAGTGGTGGTCGATGAAAACTAACATGAGTCAGATTGGTATACAAACTCATGTAGCCCGGGCAGGATTCGAACCTGGGATTTTGCATCCATAGGCGAGCGCCCTACCACTCGGCCACCACCGCTTCATTTTTTTTAATTTATCGATGAAATTAAAGAAAAGGTAGACATCATTTTCATCACTTCTATTTGGTTTATATTATTCCTATATATGTGGACAAAACTCATTAAAATGACACAAAACTAATGCTTATCATCACTCAAATTCTTTTACACTCGAACTACACACTTAGTAATTAAGCTCACAAAGGTCGTCACTATATTTCAATTAGGAAAGTTTAATAACCTTTTACGTTATTATCAAAGTGGCAACACTGAGTGGTGTTCACCCAAGAGGTTTATGAGTGAACAAAACCGTAGGGCGACAAATTTATGTGCCCTGTGATAATAAACAGGGAATACAATGCAGGAGTTGGAGTTACTAGATGTGGTTGGATTAACTCTTAAACGCTACTTAAACGTGATAAAATACTTATTTTGTGATTAATTGGAATTAATATTAATTAGGATTTGGTCTTAGCTATTATATTAATGAACATGCAGCTGAAGATTTTAGTAGAATTTAAGGGCAAATAAAATGAAAATGAAAATTTTCAGTTATGATAGAATCTCAGCCGCAATGGTTGAGGAATGATATGATGATTTTGGAATTAAAAAATGTACCATATGGCTGGCTACTAAGTTGGTTGTTAATAATGCAACAAATAAGTTGATATTTCCTCACGAGCATTTATAAAATTTATTGCTTCTAATTTCTGGTAAATAGGTCTTTTTGAAAGTTTATGAAAGAGGCATATACTATCAATGGACTTCTTGTGGCTTTATTCTACACCGATATTTTTTACTTATTACGACATTCGCACATGATAGTGACAGATACTGGTCATAAGAGTGGGCAAAGTCTAACCACAGATAGATGGCACTTCCATTTGATCTTTATCAGTGAAGGTGTTAATAAATTAAGCTAGTGCAATGTGCACAGCGTCACAGGGGCGCGTCATCCTTTTAACTTTCAGGCTTTGTGGGGTGATTAACTGTTATGTACTCTCTTTGAATTAAAATTAAATTCGGACCGAAATTAGTTTTTGAATTATAAAAGGTGCAAAGAGGCTGGGCTACTGTTGAATTACTAATGTTGTCTTTTGGACCCTAGTGCAAAAACAACATTTTTAACTTATTCTCTTTTGAAATACCATTTCTAGTTAATATGTGGGAGTAGGACTCGGGACTCACGCAGTATAGTTTTGTGCGCTGGAGGCAAAGAAAAATACACTAACTGAAGGCCTTGTTGCTCAAAGAGTAACACAAGCTTGTTGAGAACTGTCTCCATTGACGTTAACAGATAGTTACATTGGTATCTTCCTCTTCTTAGTCGTTCACTCTTGACAGAGTGGTCGTGATTATGGATCGGTCTTCTTGGACTTAGCCGCTGCTCTTGTGTATATTGGTATATAGTTTATCAATTATACTACAGACATGAAGTAATATTTTGTCACTCGTGAGTGCACCAGCATTGCAGTATACTTTTTCATCTCCACGCAACTAACCATGTAAATGCGTTTCAGAATTCATTTTAAACCGGCACTCTTCAAAAGCGGCTGTGTCTGACGGGCGCCATATGATGGGACCGCATGAGGTAATACATCCTTCTAGAAGTCGTTACCTTAAATTGATAACTACAACAAAATAACTACATACATACATAGAATCATGTCTTTATCCCTTGCAGGGTAGACAGAGCCCAAAGTCGTGAGACTCGAAGGCCATGTTTAGCTGAATAGTGGGCTCTGTGATGGAATGGAGATTCAGGTATAGTGACAGGTTGCCAGCCCATCGCTTATGAGTGGAGGAATCCCCAGTTTAAAGCCCTTTCCCTCGATTGACTTTTTCAATCAGCGTGGGAAGAGAAGCAGCTGGCATATTCTATGTTTTTTTCTTCGCAGCATAGAAGCAACTATTTTCGAAAATCACAAAAATCAGAATAACATTAGCCAGGAGGACAAAATCAACTAGATACCTAACCAAGATTAATAATGTACCTACTGTTTGGTGTACATACACCAAACAGTAGGTACATTTATTAATCTACACACATGTACTGTTGTGGTGGAGTAAATGAAATATGATGACAATAATTAATGATATAAATTTGATATTAATATTCAATAGAAATGCTCAAAAAATTCAATTCAATTAATAACAGAAAAGGCAAAGATGTAAAAAGATTGTTAATGTATCAAATTACATTAAATAGAAATATTGATTTTTCGAAGTAAAATAGGTGATTGATTGTCTTTAATGTAGTAATAGCAGATAATTACACAAGGTTATTTGTAAAATATCAATGACCCTTCGAGGTCAAGTTGTCCGTGACACTGAATAACTTCGATTTGACCTTACTAAATTTAAAATTTGTATTTTATTACTACGTTTTGCCCGTAACTGCTCATTTTGCAGGATTCCAAAGACGCCTAAAGCAAACTTACATTTACTCCACGTTTTTTTACACAGATAACGACTGTTACTACGTATACCTAATACCTTCCAACTCAGTGGATACGATGACGTCATTTTGAATCAAAAGGAGCCTTTATAATAAACTAGCTTTCGCCCGCGGCTTCGCCCGCGTGAATTTCCCACGGGAACAGTGTTTTTTCCCGGGATGAAAGGTACTCTATATCCTTCTCCGTACTTCCAGCTATGTGTATGTGAAATTTCAGGACGATTGGTTCAGTAGATAAAGCGTGAAGAGGTAACAAACAAACAAACCAACAAACAAACAAACTCACTTTCGCTTTTATAGTATTAGTTAGGATTAGGATAAATATCAAATTTTATAACAAATACATATAGTTCCAAGACCCAGGTCAATCTGAAAAAGATCATTTTCCATTTTGACTAGAATGGGGATTGAACCTGGGACCTCCGGTGTGGAGGTCGTCAACTATATTTACATAACATATAACCGTTAGGAACTCTATCCTCACTGCGTGTATTCCCTCATGTGGTGAATTGGCAACAAAGTTTTCAGTGCTCCAGAAAACACATTTTTCCAACTAGGACGTGACACATTTAGACCAACGTTTTTAATGAAAGAAATATGTAGAAAAGGGAGTACTTAAGTATTTTAATGTAAAGTAAAATATATGTTTTTGAAAGGACGTCTTAAGTTTCTGAGAACAATCATGGATGATATAAATAAAATCGAAAAGCCGATACCATGCTTTTATGGTTCTGTATCTCAAAACGGAACCAACTCGTACTTCGCCGGTTTTTTAAAGTTTAAACTGAAATCTACTAAATTATATTATTATTATTTTACTAGCCGTGCCCCGGGGCTTCGCTCCCGTGTGAATTTCGGGATAAAAAATACCCTATGAATACAAATATGCTATTCCCGGTATTTTTCTACTCGTATACCAAGTTTCATTAAAATCCGTTCCGTAGATTTTGCGTGATTGAGCAAACATCCTCACAAACTCACAGAGTTACAAAGTCACAACTTTCGCATTTATAATATTAGTAAGATAAAATAAGATACGAGTAAGTTTAATAACACCCAACAACAATTTAAAGAAAAAAAAAAAAACAATTCATCCTTCAATGCGTTGTGATGCCCCAACATAACTTTCAACCCCTTTTATGAATTTAAAAACTTTTCTAATCAAAACATAATTTTATCTCAACCCGTATAAGTAACAAACTTGGAGGTTAGTTGGCAAAGCAAACAGGCTAGTTACCAGGTTTTTATGTGAGGCAAACGGGCCCAGGGTCCAAAGCAAATACACCTGTTTGCAGGATCTATGTGTTTAGGATGCGCGTTGTTTCTGACGCAGCCTTAGGGTAAAAAATGCGGTGTGAATACAACTTAATATTATTTTGGCTGGTGTCTGCTGTGTCATCGTATAAAAACATATTACTGTGCAGTATACATTGAGTGACATGCTTCGGTTTTGAAGGAAACGTTTATAAACACTATCAAATAAACTCACTATAAGTTAATATACTTTTTTAACTTAATCAAGATCTGCTGATCTAAGAGCTGAAAGCTGAAGAGTGTAGTTCAAAAGCGGTAACTTTTAAAAATGCCTGTTGAATTTGACAAAAAATTTATACATGATTAATGTGGAAAACCCTATTTGTAGCTTTAATTCAGGTATCAAATGCCCTAAAGCCATGTATAGCCATGTATCTATCAAGTTAGATGGCTACACACACAATCACGAACAGTATGAGCACGATCATATGAAATTCGGCAAAGGGGGTGCCTGTAAGTGGTCTCTGCTGTTTGTTAAATTCCTCTAACTTGCTAGAGTTTATATGGTATTTGGTTAAATACTCTAAGCTACCCATCCCATCGTACTATCGGCCATACCCACGGTGGTGGGACGGTGGGACAATTTTAAAGTGTAAAGGCACCACCAAGTAGAATGACCCTAGTGATGTGATGACCTATCTCTCACATAATAACTCATAGTTTTAGATATGTATTTTTTTTAATCTAGCTATTTATGTCCCACTGTATGAATATTGCCGAGGGAAGGCGAGGCAGGGGCCGACCTCCCACGACCTGGACCAGTACAATTAAATCAGACATGGCGACGATGGGCCTCACCCCTAACATGGTGCACAACAGAGACGAATGGCGCAAGAGGATTAGGAGGGCCGACCCCAAATGAAATGAGAAATGGCAAGGCTGAAGAAGAAAAAGAAGATTTATGTCCCACTGTTGGGCAAAAGCCTCCCCTAATTCCTCCACTCACCTCTGGCCTTCATCTTTTCCTTCCAGTTCTTATCGAATCCCTTCAAATCATCAGACCATTTCGTTCTTGGTCTCCCTCTCTTCCTATAACAACCAGGTGGAATCCTGTGAGTTATATTTTGAGTCCATCTTGCTATGTGCATATATATACATATAATATACATATAATAAAACAGTAAAAATATTTAGTCTGTACATTTAGTATTTTTGACTAAAATGGATAGAGGGACACTTACTCGTAAAACGAACAATAGAAAGCAAAAAAAAAATTTTTGGAATTTCTTGTCTGTCTGTCTGTATGTATGTACGCGTTTCACGCAAAAACTACTGAACGGATTTGAATGAAACTTAATTTGTTGTATAGCTATTAAGTCTGGGCAACATATAGGCTATAATTGATTTTGAAAACTGGAACACCTGATGAAGAACCATAACAGAACAGCTAAACTATAAGAAATATGGAAATGGTACGTATAAACATTGAAGATCTGGAACATCTGATGAAGAACTGCAAGAGACCAGCTACACTTTAATATATATGGAAATGGCGCCTTAGTAAAAGTCATTCAACCTAATGAGCATTTTCTGCTGATGTATAAAAATTTAAGATCTGGAACATCTGATAAAAAGCTGCAAGAGACCAGCTACACTATAACGTATATGGAAAAGGCGCCTTAACAAAATTTGATTAGTCTGATGAGCATTTTCTGTAGACGTATAAAAATCGAAGATCCTAAACATCTGAAATAGTTTGGAACACAAAAAGACTTTTCATCTAAGCGAGCGGGTGATCGTTAAATTTTCGATTAGATCAGTTGTGTCACTTATGATCGCGCGTGTCGTGTAAAGTGCTAACGCATCAAAATACCGACGTTCGTCGCGTCATGAGCGGCCGGCCAGCGATGACCCAGTTCGTCACTCCGCTTGGTATGTTTACCTTTGATTACTAATATTGTTAAGGCGACGCTCTCCTACTTGCCTTAACAATGAATACGCCAACGAAAACAATAGAAATTAAAACTGAAACAGAAAGGTATCTCCTTGACCGATATAAAGAGGAAAGAGCAGAACGACTGAAACAACAGAGTCTGATTGATGACTTAAAAAGTCAAATAGAAATTCTTCAACAGCAGCTTCAATGTGCTGTTGAGCCTAAAAGTACAGCCCCACCAGCGCCTATCGAAGAGGTCCCTCCCCCGTCTGTCGATTATGGCACTGACGAGGAAGACCTAGCCAGGGAAACAGAGTGGATAAGAACGAAATCAAGGAAGAAACGAAAAATGAATACGTCACCCACACTTTCACCAATAGAGGTTAGCCCAGAGATAGACAAGGCGAAGAAAGTTCCCACACCGCCTCCCATCATAGTAGATGGCGTGGACAACTATCAAAATTTCTACGATTTTCTGTCAAGAGATGTGTTAGCTAGCACTTTTGCAGTTAAAATCCTAAATGGCAATAGTGTCAAAATAAATGCTTCCAACGAAGAGGCATACAAAGCCATCGTTAAGCTCATCTCAGCAAATAATTGCCTTTGGCACTCTTATGAGAACAAACAAGAGAGGCCTATCAGAGTAATGGCAAAAAAATTGTCCTCAACCTGTAAGCCAGAGAGAATTATTGATGACCTAAAATCGAAAGGTCTAAAAATTGAAAATGCTGTTAACAAATTGAGTTGGAAAACTAAAGAACCACTCAATATGTTTATGTTAACTTTTGATAACAATGAGGACATTAATAAAATTTTTAAGATCAAATCCATCTTGGGTTGTGTTGTCGATATACAACCCCTAAAATCACCCAAACTTATACCACAATGTAAGAGATGCCAGGCCTACGGTCATACTCAGACGTACTGTGCCAAAGAGCCGAGGTGTGTAAAGTGCACAGGAAGGCATCTGACTAAAGACTGCAGGAAACCTGCGACAGAAAAACCGAAATGTGTGCATTGCGGAGAAGCGCATCCAGCAAACTACAGAGGTTGCACGATTGCCAAAGAAATTCAGAAAATTAGGAACAAACACGACAAAAAACCGGTAAGGTCTCAAGAAAACCTAACAGCCATTTCAACTTTAACTAGCCAGCCTAAACCATCTACAAAACCTAGGGCAACCGTAAGTACAAAAGTGTCTTACGCCCAGACAGCTGCCAAAAATTCCATAAGCTCTCATATTACAGAAAAATCCGATCCAAATGTGAGTAAATTAGACGAAATCTTAAAATTAATGACATCATTTGATGAGAGATTGAAGAAAATTGAAAATAGCACTAAAACTGCTATCGCTAAAAACCGAAAATGATGGACAATCTTAAAATTATGTCCTGGAACAGTAATGGGCTACTTAAGCATAAAAACGAGCTGCAGGTAGTTCTAGATATAGAAAATATTGATGTTTGTCTCATATCTGAGACACATTTCACCAAACAATCCCACATTACATTTAAAGGCTATAAAGTTTACCATGCACTTCATCCAGATAATAAAGGGTACGGCGGTAGTGCTGTAATCATTAAAGAAAATATAAAGCATCAGGAATATCACAAACATGAAAGACCAGAGATACAATGCATAGCAATTCGACTAATTACAAAGAGGTATCCTCTCACGGTGGCAGCAATATACTCGCCACCTAGGCATACCATATGTAAAGATAAGTATTTGGATATTTTACAAAACCTTGGTGAGAAGTTCATACTAGGAGGTGACTTCAATGCAAAAAATACCCATTGGGGGTCACGCTTAACGAATACTAAAGGAAGAGAGCTTATGTATGCCATTACAGAATTAAACTGTGACGTCGCATCTACAAGATCTCCTACTTACTGGCCGACGGACCCACTTAAAATCCCGGACCTCATAGACTTTTTCATAATTAAAAATATTTCATCTAATTATGTAAGAACTGATCAAAGCTATGACATGAACTCTGATCACTCAGCAATATATTTAGAAATAAGAGAGAACCTAGTATTAAAAGAACCTAACCTTACTTTAGTCAATAAATATACAGACTGGGAGAGCTTCAAGTTAGAGTTAGATAGTAATATTGAACTGAAAGTACCATTAAAGACCCCAGATCAGCTAAATTTAGAATTAGAAAAGTTTATTAAGTTAATACAACGCATTGCCTGGAATAATACGCCTAAAATTAAAAAGAGGATATTTAAAAATACATACCCTATAGAGATAAGAAAATTAATCACAGAAAAAAGGAAACAAAGACGTCGCTGGCATCAGTCTAGGTGTCCAGAAGATAAGAAAAAGCTGAATAATCTTACGAAACAAATTAAAAGAGAAATAAAAAATCATATCGACGAACGTACAAACAAATATCTTCAAAAGCTTACAAATTGTAGCAGCACAGACTATTCACTTTGGAAGGCTACCAAGTGCATGAAGGGGCCAGTAGAACAAATTCCGCCAATAAAAGTTCAACCTGAAAAATGGGCAGTGACTAATGAACAAAAAGCGATTATCTTCGCTGAACATTTAGAAAACATTTTTAAACCAAATATAACGCAAGAATCTAACGAGACAATAATTGATGAACGATACGATGTCATAGATGAAGAAACAAATATTAAGCTTGTTTCCCCTAGAGAAGTACTAAGTGAAATTAAAAAGAATATCAATCCCAGAAAATCCCCGGGCTTTGATCTTATATCAGGCGAAGTGCTACATAATCTTCCACGAAAGGCGATAGTCAAACTTACAAATTTAATTAATGCTGCACTGAGACTCAAATATGTACCTGACTTATGGAAAGTCGCTGAGGTAATCATGATAGCCAAGCCAGGAAAACCACCATCCGAGGTAACATCGTACAGGCCAATCTCTTTGTTGCCTGTCATGTCAAAATTATTTGAAAAACTATTACTAAAAAGGCTGAAGCCTATTTTAGAAGACAAAAATCTCATTCCTGATCACCAATTTGGCTTCAGAGAGAAGCACTCAACTTTAGATCAAGTGCATAGAATAACAAACATTATTGAGAAGACACTCGAGGAAAAAAAGTATGTTCTACCGTATTTCTAGATGTAGCACAAGCTTTTGATAAAGTGTGGCATGAAGGCCTGGTCATTAAATTAAAGAGAATTCTGCCCAAAAACTATACTGATATACTAACATCATACATATCGGATAGGGTATTCAGAGTACGTCATGATGATGCATATTCTGAAATAAAGGAAATAAATGCTGGAGTGCCGCAAGGAAGCGTATTGGGTCCGGTCCTGTACCTTTTATACACCTGTGATATTCCATATACAGATACAAACACTATTGCGACCTTTGCCGATGACACAGCCATAATGGCGGTTGGAAGCACTCATGCAGAAGCAGCAGAAAAGGTCCAAATAGCTGTAAATAAAGTATTAAACTGGACAAAGAGATGGCGAATACAGCTTAACGAATCGAAATCAATCCACGTTAATTTTTCAAACAAGCGAGAAGAATACTTTCCAATATTTGTAAACCAAAACCGAATTCCATACGAAAATGCAGCTAAATACTTAGGTATGACGCTCGATGCGAAGCTTCGCTGGAAAGCGCATGTTAAAAAGAAAAGACAAGAGCTAGATTTTAAATTTCACAAAATGTACTGGCTCCTTGGAAGGCAATCCACATTGTCAGTGCAAAATAAATTACTTCTGTATAAACAGGTCCTCATGCCAGTATGGACCTATGGGATACAGCTGTGGGGCTGTACCAAAAAGACAAACATTGAAATCATCCAACGCTTCCAGAATAAAGTACTGAGGGCTATAGTCAATGCGCCTTGGTACGTAAAAAATAACGACCTGCACCGGGACCTTAACATACAGTTCGTTCGTGACATAATACAAAAATACGCAGAAGCACATGAACACAGGCTGCTTCACCATGTGAATGTTGAGGCTATCCAGCTCCTCGACAACACGGACATAGTGCGAAGACTCAAAAGAACTAAACCGTCTGATTTAGTGTAGTGATAAAAAAAACAATTTAGTAGTGATAGTGATAAATAGTGTTAATATAGACACACGAACAAAGTGCCTTCCCCTTAATAGAGACAGTAAGAAAAGTGCCGATGGACACATTCTTATACTATAGTAACAATATAAAACTAGGTCAGAGTAAAATTACTCATTAGCCTCACATTGGGCTAGATTGTAATATTATTAGCGTATTAAATTATTTATATAAGTACGTTAAGTAAAAGGAAAAAAAAAAAAAAAAAAAAAAAATCTAAGCGAAACTCACGCGGGCGAAGCCGCGGGCAACAACTAGTATTATAATATAGATATAGACAACGGCGGATCCAAGATTTTTTTCTGGGGGTGGCACAAGGCCCGTGGCAGACTATGCATGTTGGGGGGGGGGTGCACCATATCGACATCCGTCCTGGGGGCCGATTCCACTAATTACAAACGTCGATATTGTGTGTCAAGAGCCAAAGAAATTGAAATAAAGTGACAAGAATAGAATCAAGGGCCTGATGCTGTTGCCGCCCGCCTTGAAACGAATCCAGACTTGCAAAAAATCAAGAAGTAACCCAGATGGGCAGAAAAAATCTGTTATTTCTTTATTTGATATGCACTGTTATGGAATTTTCTCTCCACAGTAGGTACACAATAACAGTCTGGGGGGGCCACGTTTCTATTATTTCTTAATTTTATATGCACTGTCATGTAATCTCCCTCCACAGTAGGTACACAAAAAAGCTGTCTGGGGAGAGGGGCACGTGCCCCCCATTAATCCGCTACTGATTAAGAAAATCCGCTATACCAACTAAGTTTGTAACTAACTTTCATGCCCTAATTTAAAGGGTGGGGGTGATTTACTACAATTATATGCTGAGAATTTTGTTTATCTGGTTTATTCCAAACGCTAGTTATGAGGATTCAAAAAAATTACGAAGCGCTTCGAGAAAAGGCAGATAGTGCTCTTGCGCTTCATTTGGCTTCTCTTGGATGACTTTTATTTCGACTATTTGGCTTGTCTTGGATGCCTTTGATTTTGACTTTTGCTCTTCGAAAACATTGCAATTTAAAAGAGCAGTCCGTTGAGACTATATTATGCAATTACCATTACTGATGACTGACATGACTTATTACTGTGGCCACGACTTCGTCCGCCCATTAATTATTATTGTTAATACGAGTATTAATATCATCAAGACTAATGGAAAAAAAAGGAATGGTTTTCTATTTTTTTTCCATATCTCTCGTGAATAGTCACAGACTGGTTACAGTTTTTTTATATGTATAGACCATATGTACGTACATATAGATATAAAAATAAATATTTAATTTTGATTAAATTCAATCTTTATTTTTATTACAAACCTCATTGTGTAGAAAAATAATCAAAATTATACGTCAACGTGATAAGGAGATATTACCGTCAATGTTGCGATTTTTCGCATAATTTGTTTTTCAAACAGGAAACAAAACCTATCTACTTCCCATTGACTAAAATTGTGTCTCTTCAGTATTGGCATGTAGAGGCACCTGGGTGTTTTTAGTGGGTCCAAGTCCCACATGCCGCTTCACTGCTCAACTATTGAGAAGTGAAGCGGTATGCGAAGGCATTTTCACCTCGATAAAAAAAAGGTTTTTATTTATGTAGTATCGATACAAAATGTCGATGCTTAGTTGTAAGGTCACATCACTTTCATATACTGTCATTAAATTTGGAAAACGTTTTTCGGCTTCATTTGACAACCAAGCTTATCAGTCTATTAAAGAATGATTTTTTTTTTCTATGTCTATGATATGAAATGAGAAAACCGTGCGTTTTTAAAACTTCCATGGTCTTTTTGGCCTATTGAACCCAAAAATTTATATAGCCATCAAGGCACCTAATAATCTTATCAGAAAGCCGGAGTTGGAATGACTTAATAATCCTTTCGTTCCGCCGGCATCCCTATTGCCCTCATTAAAGTTAATTAAAGCTAGTTAATGTTTCATTTAGACTTTACAAACTTTAAGTACAGTTAAAAGCATTCGTTTTAATTTCAATTGTTCACTCGTTCAGTTTTTGTTTGCAAAATTATTGAGTATTCTTATTCAAAATTGCATAAATACGAAAATTATGAATGTGATTCTTTTATTATATATTAGCCGCGCCCCGGGGCTTCACTCCCATGGGAATTTCGGGATGATAAGTAGTATAACGATATGGTCATTAAGTGATTAATTGATTAAAGCCACTGTTTACAATACTATTCTTTTATTGCATATCCGTAGGCCAACTGCCTGGTCGAACTCGCAGCTCAGACACGACTGCGTCAAATACAAAAACATTCGATAATCTTTTTTAATTCTTTTTTGTTTATTTCTTATTATTTATGTAATGCACTGAAAAAGGTCTTAAAACTATAATGAGACCTTCTTCATTACAGTACCCTATGTGCTATTCCCGGTATTTTTCTACAAGTTTACCAAATTTTATCGAAATCCGTCCAGTAGATTTTGCGTGATTAAGTAACAAACATCCTCACAAACTCACAAACAAACATATAAACTTTCGCATTTATAAAATTAGTAGAATGTCTCTCTGCGCTCACTAAAAATAAGTGTACCTACGTATACAGTATTTAAATTCGACCAGTATTTGGCGCTAATCACTCTGTCGTTGGTCTCATTTAAGTCCTCTATTATGATGGAGGTGGGGCATGTATCCAAATTAAGACTCGACAAGAAGATTTCAATTCGACCGAAATTTCTTTTCGATTGACTGTGTAGGTGAATTAAGTAGCTTCAGAAACTTATGAACATGAGAGGAAAGATGTTTGGCCACCTTATACGACACGAAAATTTTATGATATATACCTGATTGAAGGAAAAGTTGAAGCTAGGAGAGGGAAAGGAAAGCCAAGAAAGGCATTTATAGACGAAATTACAGAAAAGATAGTCGTTTAGAGGTCAAATCGATGGCAGAAGAGAGGCATAGAGGGTTATTTTGAAACCATTTGCCAAATTTTCACAGCAGATTTGGTTGAAAAACCTATGTTATAAAATGATATTTTTTTTTTTTTTGCTTCCCGTACAAATTGATCTATCAGCTGATGGGGCTTAGTATGGAAAGTTAAAATTTTATGTTTTTATTTTACTATAATTTCTTTCGGTCGTAAGTAGTTGTATTCCAAGTACTGAGCATATTGTAAAAAATTTACCTTCAAAATAACCCTGTATATGGAAATTACTCCACTAACAAAAACGAAGTTCTTAAATTGATTGATTTGATTGAGAATCCAATGCAGCTTATGTCTGGCGGCGATAAAATAACTCGCCTAAGCCACTTCTATTTGTTTTATATTATTTCTAATTCTATGGACAAAACTCATTAAAATGACACAAAACTAATGCTTATCATCACTCAAATTCTTTTACACTCGAACTATACACTTAGTAATTAAAGCTCACAAAGGTCGTCACTATATTTCAATTAGGAAAGTTTAATAACCTTTTACGTTATTATCAAAGTGGCAACACTGAGTGGTGTTCACCCAAGAGGTTTATGAGTGAACAAAACCGTAGGGCGACAAATTTATGTGCCCTGTGATAATAAACAGGGAATACAATGCAGGAGTTAGAGTTACTAGATGTGGCTGGATTAACTCTTAAATGCTACTTAAACGTGATAAAATACTTATTTTGTGATTAATTGGAATTAATATTAATTAGGATTTGGTCTTAGCTATTATATTATGAACATGCGGCTGAAGTTTTTAGTAGAATTTAAGGGCAAATAAAATGAAAATGAAAATTTTCAGTTATGATAGAATCTCAGCCGCAATGGTTGAGGGATGATATGATGAATTTGGAATTAAAAAATGTACCATATGGCTGGCTACTAAGTTGGTTGTTCATAATGCAACAAATAAGTTGATATTTCCTCACGAGCATTTATAAAAAAAATTCCTTCTAATTTCTGGTAAATAGGTCTTTCTGAAAGTTTATGAAAGAGGCATATACTATCAATGGACTTCTTATGGCTTTATTCTACACCGATATTTTTTACTTATTACGACATTCGCACATGATAGTGACAGATACTGGTCATAAGAGTGAGCAAAGTCTAACCACAGATAGATGGCACTTCCATTTGATCTTTATCAGTGAAAGTGTTAATAAATTAAGCTAGTGCAATGTGCACAGCGTCACAGGGGCGCGTCATCCTTTTAACTTTCAGGCTTTGTGGGGTGATTAACTGTTATGTACTCCCTTTGAATTAAAATTAAATTCGGACCGAAATTAGTTTTTGAATTATAAAAGGTGCAAAGAGGCTGGGCAACTGTTGAATTACTAATGTTGTCTTTTGGACCCTAGTGCAAAAACAACATTTTTAACTTATTCTCTTTTGAAATGCCATTTCTAGTTAATATGGGCAAGTGGAAGTAGGACTCGGGACTCACGCAGTATAGTTTTGCACGCTGAAGGCAAAGAAAAAATACACTAACTGAAGGCCTTGTTGCTCAAAGAGTAACACAAGCTTGTTGAGAACTGTCTCCATTGACGTTAACAGATAGTTACATTGGTAAATTCCTCTTCTTAGTCGTTCACTCTTGACAGAGTGGTCGTGATTATGGATCGGTCTTCTCGGACTTGGCCGCTGCTCTTGTGTATATTGGTATATAGTTTATCAATTATACTACTGACATGAAGTAATATTTTGTCACTCGTGAGTGCACCAGCATTGCAGTATACTTTTTCATCTCCACGCAACTAACCATGTAAATGCGTTTCAGAATTCATTTTAAACCGGCACTCTTCAAAAGCGGCTGTGTCTGACGGGCGCCATATGATGGGACCGCATGAGGTAATACATCCTTCTAGAAGTCGTTACCTTAAATTGATAACTACAACAAAATAACTACATACATACATAGAATCATGTCTTTATCCCTTGCAGGGTAGACAGAGCCCAAAGTCGTGAGACTCAAAGGCCATGTTTAGCTGAATAGTGGGCTCTGTGATGGAATGGAGATTCAGGTATAGTGACAGGTTGCCAGCCCATCGCCTATGAGTGGAGGAATCCCCAGTTTAAAGCTCTTTCCCTCGATTGACTTTTACAATCTGCGCGGGAAGAGAAGCAGCTGGCACATTGTTTGTTTTTCTTCTTTGCTACCAGACCAGCATGGAAGCAACTATTTTCGAAAATCACAAATATCAGAATAATATTAGCCAGGAGGACAAAATCAACAAGAGAGCTAACAAAGACTAATAAAGTACCTATTGTTTTGGTGTATGACTTGGTGTAAATCAATTGAAATATGATGAAAATAATTAATGATATAAATTTGACATTAGTTATTTAATAGAAATGCTCAGAAAAATCCAGTTCAATTAATAACAGAAAAGGCAAAGATGTAAAAAGATTGTTAATGTATCAAATTACATTAAATAGAAATATTGATTTTACATAGTAAAATAGGTGATTGATTGTCTTTAATGTAGTAATAGCAGATAATTACACAAGGTTATTCGTAAAATATCAATGACCCTTCGAGGTCAAGTTGTCCGTGACACTGAATAACTTCGATTTGACCTTACTAAATTTAAAATTTGTATTTTATTACTACGTTTTGCCCGTAACTGCTCATTTTGCAGGATTCCAAAGACGCCTAAAGCAAACTTACATTTACTCCACGTTTTTTTACACAGATAACGACTGTTACTACGTATATCTAATACCTTCCAACTCAGTGGATACGATGACGTCATTTTGAATCAAAAGGAGCCTTTATAATAAACTAGCTTTCGCCCGCGGCTTCGCCCGCGTGAATTTCCCACGGGAACAGTGTTTTTTCCCGGGATGAAAGGTACTGTATGTCCTTCTCCGTACTTCCAGCTATGTGTATGTGACATTTCAGGACGATTGGTTCAGTAGATAAAGCGTGAAGAGGTAACAAACAAACAAACCAACAAACAAACAAACTCACTTTCGCATTTATAGTATAATAAATATCAAATTTTATAACAAATACATATATAGATCCAAGACCCAGGTCAATCTGAAAAAGATCATTTTCCATTTTGACTAGACTGGGGATCGAACCTGGGACCTCCGGTGTGGAGGTCGTCAACTATATCTACATAACATATAACCGTTAGGAACTCTATCCTCACTGCGTGTATTCCCTCATGTGGTGAATTGGCAACAAAGTTTTCAGTGCTCCAGAAAACACATTTTTCCAACTAGGACGTGACACATTTAGACCAACGTTTTTAATGAAAGAAATATGTAGAAAAGGGAGTACTTAAGTATTTTAATGTAAAGTAAAATATATGTTTTTGAAAGGACGTCTCAAGTTTCTGAGGATAATCATGGATGAGATACAATCGGAAAAGCCATGCTTTTATGGTTCTGTATCTCCGAAACCAACTCGTACTTCGCCGGTTTTTTAAAGTTTAAACTGAAATCTACTAAATTATATTATTATTATTTTACTAGCCGTGCCCCGGGGCTTCGCTCCCGTGTGAATTTCGGGATAAAAAATACCCTATGAATACAAATATGCTATTCCCGGTATTTTTCTACTCGTATACCAAGTTTCATTAAAATCCGTTCCGTAGATTTTGCGTGATTGAGCAAACATCCTCACAAACTCACAAAATTACAGAGTTACAAAGTCACAACTTTCGCATTTATAATATTAGTAAGATAAAATAAGATACGAGTAAGTTTAATAACACCCAACAACAATTTAAAGAAAAAAAATAATAAAATCAATTCATCCTTCAATGCGTTGTGATGCCCCAACATAACTTTCAATCCCTTTTATGAATTTAAAAACTTTTCTAATCAAAACATAATTTTATCTCAACCCGTATATGTAACAAACTTGGAGGTTAGTTGGCAAAGCAAACAGGCTAGTTACCAGGTTTTTATGTGAGGCAAACGGGCCCAGGGGCCAAAGCAAATACACCTGTTTGCAGGATCTATGTGTTTAGGATGCGCGTTGTTTCTGACGCAGCCTTAGGGTAAAAAATGCGGTGTGAATACACCTTAATATTATTTTGGCTGGTGTCTGCTGTGTCATCGTGTAAAAACATATTACTGTGCAGTATACATTGAGTGACATGCTTCGGTTGTGAAGGTAACGTTTAAAAACTCTGTCAAATAAATTCACTATCAATTAAAATACTTTTTTAACTTAATCAAGATCAGCTGAAAGCTGAAGAGTATAGTTTAAAAGAGGTAACTTTTGAAAATGCCTGTTGAATTTGACAAAAAAATTATACATGATTAATGTGGAAAACCCTATTTGTAGCTTTAATTCAGGTATCAAATGCCCTAAAGCCATGTATCTATCAAGTTAGATGGCTACACACACAATCACGAACAGTATGAGCATGATCATATGAAATTTGGCAGAGGATGCCTGTAAGTAGCCTCTGCCGTTGGTTAAATGCGACCCATGGTGGTACGGTGGGACAGTTTTAAAGCTAAAAGGCACCACCAAGTAGAATGACCCTAGTGATGTGATGACTTATCACTCACATGATTACTCTTAGGTAAGTATTTTTTTAATCAAGCTATTATGTCCCACTGTTGGGCAAAAGCCTTCCTTAATTCCTCCACTCATCTATGTCCTTCATATTTCCCTTCCAGTTCTCATCGAATCCCTTCAAATCATCAGACCATCTCGTTCTTGGTCTCCCTCTCTTCCTATAACAACCAGGTGGAATCCTGTGAGTTATATTTTGAGTCCATCTTGCCATGTGCATATATTATATATAGATATAGACAAGGGCGGATTCAGGATTTTTTTCTGGGGGTGGCACAAGGCCCGTGGCAGACTATACATGTTGGGGGATGCACCATATCGACATCCGTCCTAATGCTGTTGCCGCCCGCCTTGAAACGAATCCAGACTTGCAAAAAATCAAGAAATAACCCAGATGGGCAGAAAAAATCTGTTATTTCTTTATTTGATATGCACTGTTATAGGATTTTCTCTCCACAGTAGGTACACAATAACAGTCTGGGGGGGCACGTTTCTCTTATTTCTTAATTTTATATGCACTGTCATGTAATCTCCCTCCACAGTAGGTACACAAAAAAGCTGTCTGGGGAGAGGGGCACGTGCCCCCCATAAATCCGCTACTGGATTAAATAAGTAATATAAAATGCATATTTTTGAGTATATCTAGTATACAGGTAGTTAAAATGTATCTCTATGTATATCTATATTTTCAACAACAGCAAAATCGGCACAATCTAGGTTATCCTGGTTACTTGTAATTAAGGGTACGCACGACAATCATAGCAGTATAGACAACCGGTTAAATTGACCGCAACCGAACCGGTTTTCCGGTTAATTGCGAGCAAAAACCGGCTGCCGAAACGATTCCTACAATAGCTTCATTAGTGCGAGCAGAATTTCAATTCGTGTAGCTCGAACCAATCATTATTGGGGAATCGCTTTTGTATTACCAAATTATCTATGAGTTACTTACATACAATTCTATATTGTTTTGTTGAAATATTTTTCCATGTATCTTAATTTCAAAAAAGCTTTTTTCTTAAAAATAGAACTGGTGCAGTGACTTAGAATGAGTCTAGGCCTCCTATAAAAATAGGTTGGGTGCCAATTCTGGTATTTTAAACATTAAGGCTGGACTAAACAGTAAACATTAACTAGATGGATGGAGACCATAACCGGAGAGCATGTATGAAGAGAGTGATGAGTGTAGAGGAAGCGAGAGAGATCTGTAAGGATCGCAGCAGGTGGAAATCGCTAGATTCTGCCTACCCCCATGTGAAAAAGGCGTGATAATATGTATGTATATATGTATGTATGTATGTATTAACTAGATTTTCGGTTCAGTTTAAGGTTACTGTTACTGTCAAAGTAAGATGGTGCAATCCAGCCTAAGTCATCAATCGTGCAATTTATATTATCAAAAAATATTCACTCGTAGTTCGCTCTTTATCTTCGCTCCTTTGGGAATGAGGGTTATATTTTCGCTCACTAGCTGGCGTTACTGGCGTCAAATGACATTATTGGCACAATAATGTCATTTGAATTTGACAACTGATGACAGCCTAGTTTTGTACTATCTGCTTACGATAGCTTTCTTTATGAATAGGCACATAAATAGACACATAAATATTTTATTCTTTATGAATGAGGCTTTTACACACAGATTTTTTTTAATCAAAAAGTTCCCGATATTATGAAATAAAAACCTCTTCAGCTTAACGACTTTTAAAGCGAGCCTACGTATTTTTAAAAAGCCGGCAACACTCCTGCGATACCCCTGGTATTGTGTTTGTCCATGGGCAGCGGTGATTAGTGTGATTACTTACCATCAGGTGACCCGCTTGCGCGTTGGCCGCCCTATGTTATAAAAAAAAAGCTTTATTATATTAGTTAAGCTGCACTAGCTATAGCTATACAAAGACTTTCTACACAACTCTAAAACCAACCGAACAGTTCATATAGTAACTTTATCAGGTAGTTTCAGTTCGTACCCGTTTCATTATAATTGGCTAACCTGTTATCTAATTAAGCATCGGTTGATTAATTCAATGGCCACCAGTTATTGTGCAGACCATATTATGGAACAATGCGCCGACTAAATCACTAACGTAAGCTTGAATTAATTAATCTATCCCCTAAAATCACACTTATATATAAAGAGGAAGTGTTTCTTTGTTTTCAAAAATTCTTTCACTAATAAAAAACTACATTATACCTGAATGACATAGGCTATAATTTTTGTATGTACTGTAATGAAAGAGCCCGGTACTCGGCGCTTTGTGTAAAGATCTTGTTCGTTACGTGAATTCTTCAATAAAACCACTCTATTATCACTATTCTTTTATTGCATATCAGCAGGCAAGCTGCTACGACGAGCTCACAGGTCAGACTCTACTCGACTGCCTCAAATATACAAACATTCAATAATCTTTTTAATTTCTTATTCTTTATGAAATGCACTGAAAGAGGTCTAAAACTACTACCAGACCTCCTTCATTACAGTACCTATCTCTCGAGGGGCGCTAGTAATAATTAAAATAAAAAGGAAACTAATTTAATAAATATTGATGATTGATACATATAATTTTTCCTTTACATAAAATAAATATCGTTTAGTAAAAAAGTGTTTTAGTCAAAAGTCAAAGACTTTATTTGAGCGCGCTATAATATTTGGAACTACCACCGTACCGGTCAGATAAAAACACTATATATATCATATGTCTGATAGGCGACCAAAACGAAGGACCTATCTTCACTTTAAATTTCATTTTACTATATTTTTAGTATCGAAAGTCTAAAACTAAACTATCTTTGGCGATCCTAAATAGCAATAGTAAACATGTATTGTAATCTGGTTTCAACCAATAATTCTCTCAGCAACTCCGTTTAGAATTTCAAACAGATAGTCCGACCGAGAAAGGAGTATTGAGTAAGCAAATTGATAATGTAATTGTAACTACCTTTGCCTACATTATGCTCAGAATCCAATACCCAAAACCCAATACCCTTCAGATCTATTTCCCTTGCTAAGCAATATCATAATACCGTATTTACAGTTACAGCCTACAGACATTTCGAATAGACTCAAGAGTCGATCGATAGATATATCTTTGTCGAATAAGTAGATATTGTTTGTATAATTCTTATACAAGCTATTCTTGACAATATTCATAGTCTATTTAATTATTTTATATAAGTTGTAGCTACTAGGTAGGTATAGCTATTAATAAAACTATATTCAATAGTTAAGGAACCGTATTTCAGACAGGAAATTCCTTAGTAGAACTACCCGAAGCTTTTTAAACTTTTTGTTCGTTTGTCCAGTGTTTTCTTCGAAATGGCTTATCCGATTTTGATGGAATTGTCCCTGGAGGGTTAAGAAAACTACAGATTAACACATAGGCTAGCTTTTATCTCGGAAAATTAAGAGTTCGTTCGTGGAAACTAAAAATCCCTAAAACATTGTCTTCAAACCGGCTTTTCCGATTTAGATGAGATTTTCTTCGGAGGGTTAAAGAAGCTTTATCCCGGAAAATTTTAAGGATCTTTTGTGAAATTTAAAAACCCTAAAATAAATTCAAAGCTGGCAAAAGCTAGTCGAGAATATAGATGATAAGATCACATAGTTGTGAAACTGTGGAATAAATCCGAAATGGTTTCGCAAACAGAGGACAACGATTCTGTTTGCACTCACTCGAGGAACACCCATACGTCGTCGCGACGTCGCGAATTTCGATGCGAGCTCACGAATTTCTTACAATTTTCGTAATGCTTAGGTAAAGCTCGTGCCTTGGAGCATTTAACCAATAGGAGAGGCCACTCACAAACATAAAGCAATACGTTACGTGTCGCGCGCGGAAGTCCTTGTTGCTCTATGCTCATATGCAATGCATTCCCCTGTGCGTAGTTTTTATCCTTCAAGCGCGCGCGTTTTATTATTTTTTATTTTATTTTATTTGAAAAAATCTACAGGCACAGTTTAGTACATATGATCGAATAAATACAAACGGTACGGTAAAAACTGTTTAACAATGGACACCGTGCCTCATGACCTCTTCGTTGTTGAAGGAATAAGCTATTGTGTCGGTATTTAATTATGTTACCCAGTCAACATTTTTTTTTTTTTTTTTTATAACATAGGGCGGCAAACGAGCAAGCGGGTCACCCGATGGTAAGCGATCACCGCTGCCCATGGACCACTGCAACACCAGGGGCATCACAAGAGCGTTGCCGGCCTTTCAAGAAGACGCAGACTCGTTTTTTGAAGGTTCCAATGTCGTATCGGTTCGGGAATACCGCCGCAGGAAGTTGGTTCCACAGTTTGGTCGTACGTGGCACGAAGTGTCTTTTAAAACGTACGGTGGTTGACAGCCAGTCATCCAGATGGTATGGATGAAACTTCAGCCTGTGACGGATGGTACGGTGGTGAAATTCTGCGGCAGGTATTACGTCGAACAATTCATCAGAGCACTCCCCATGATACATTCGGTAAAGAATGCACAAGGATGCGACATCCCTACGCAGAGCCAGAGGATCGAGACGGCTGACGAGATTCTCGTCATCGACGATGCGAATCGCACGACGTTGAACGCGGTCTAAAGGGAGAAGTTGGTATTGAGGTGCCCCAGCCCACAGATGGGAACAGTATTCCATATGCGGCCTAACTTGTGCCTTGTATAGCTGAAGGCGATGCGCCGATGTGAAATACTGCCTTGCTCTGCCTAGGACACCCAGTTTTTGGAGGCCAACTTAGCCTTTTCCTTAAGATGACCGCGAAATTGAACGTCGCACGAAATCTCGACGCCTAGAATTTCGATCTTCGGCCGCGTATCTAGTGAAGCGCCCTGGAACGAAGAAGATACGACGAAGGGGCTTTTTTTCGCGGTGAACGCACAAACTTGTGTTTTTTTGGGGTTAAATTGGACCAAGTTGCAGTGACCCCAATTTGAAACCTGGTGTAATGAAGTTTCAACCTCAGACACAAGTTTTGTTCGACACTCGGAGACGCGCGCCCGAGAAATGTTAGCTTGACCGGTATAAGAGGTGTCCACCGTGCTATCATCCGCATAACAATGAATGCTGCTGGATTGAAGCATATCATTGATATGCAAAAGAAAGAGCGTCGGGGACAGAACACAGCCTTGAGGGACACCAGCATTCACGGGCTTGTATTCGGAGCATGAACCGTCAACAACGACTTTAATGCTGCGCCCTGTGAGGAAACTGGTAACCCATTGGCATAATTTCTCGGGCAACCCGTTGGAAGGAAGCTTCGATAGAAGGGCTTTGTGCCAGACCCGATCGAAGGCTTTCGCCATGTCCAAACTGGCCGTCAGGGCTTCCCCCTTACTCTCAACCGCTTTCGCCCATTTATGGGTCAGGAATACCAAAAGATCGCCAGCAGACCGTCCATGACGAAATCCGTACTGGCGATCGCTTATAAGCTGGTGCTCCTCGAGGTACAACAGGAGCTGGCGGTTTATAATGGACTCCATTATTTTGGAGAGCAAGGAGGTAATGGCAATGGGCCTGTAATTGCCAGGGTCAGAGCGATCACCTTTTTTGGGTATTGGGTGGACTAAAGCAATCTTCCATGTAGACGGGACGACGCCTAAAGAGTAGGAGTGTCGAAAAAGACGCGTCAAGACCGGAGCCAACTCAGGAGCGCAAGTTTTGAGCACAACGGCAGGGATTCCATCGGGTCCATTAGACTTGTGGACTTCGAGGGAGAGAAGTGATTTGCGAACAGTTTTTTGAGTAAACCGGATGTCCGGCATAGTACTCGCGCAACGTGGTATAGTCGGAGGAGGCTTCCCACCGTCGTCCAAAGTAGAGTTAGATGCAAAAAAGGTGCCCAGGAGATCGGCTTTCTCTCTTGCATCATGGACCAACGTGTCATTTGCCGTGCGCAATGGTGGAAAGGATGGCTGACAAAAATTGCCCTGGACAGCTTTGGCAAGAGACCAAAATGAGCGTGTACCCGAGGGTAGTTTGGCCAGCTTCTCACCAATTCGTCCGATGTGTTTCGCCTTTGCCGTAGCCACAGTTTTTTTTAAAGATCTAGAGGCAAAGTTATACTCCCTTTTAAGGACTTTCGCATCAGGATCCTTAGCTGCCATCGCGTTGGACCAGGACTGAAAACTTGCTTGCTTTTGGCAAAACGCTTCTTTGCAAGAGCGGTCAAACCAAGGCTGAGACTTGCCACCAACGGGCACAACAGAACTTGGGACGAAAAGTTCCATGCCCTGCGATATCACATCAGCAACAGAGTCGGCAACGGCAGAAGCATCCCGAAGCGAGAAGCAAACTTCGCCCCAGGGGTAGGATGAAAAGAAGGTCCGCATCCCATCCCAATCTGCTGACTTGAAGTGCCAGACACGGCGACAGCCGGCGGAACGGGGCCGTAATTTGCACGTGGATGGCACCATGCTCCGGATTAGGCAATGGTCTGATGAGCCAATAGGGGCACCAACAGATACTACATAGCCATCCGGATGGGAAGTCAGCAGGAGATCAAGCCGTGAGGGCGTATGGCCTTCCACATCAGGTATGCGTGTGGGGGCTGAAACCATCTGAGACAGACTATAGGCCGCGGCAAAGGCGTGAACAGATCTACCCGCATGATCGGTTTTTCCCGATTGGAGCCATTCTATATGGTGGGCGTTAAAGTCCCCAAGAATTATAATTTCCGCGGATGGAATCTGTCGCAGCACATAGTCCGTTGCAGTGCCAATATGCTCCATGAGTCGGTCAGTTTCGGCATCACCACTGTGGGACCTGTAGAGGCAAGCGTAGACGCGAGGGTGGTCGTCGCAATCTACACGAAGCCATAGAGTGGACAAGTCTTTGCCTTCAAGATTGCATAGACGGCGAACACAGACATCGTCCCTGACAAATACGCATACGCCAGCGTGTGGCGCGAATTTGTGCTCGATTTTGTAGCCGGGATAATGTAGATATGACGTATCCGCTGGAGACGATATCTGGGTTTCCGTCAAAAAGAATAAGGCAGGCTTTTCTGCCTCCAGATGGTAGTGGACAGAGTTGAGGTTTGAGTGAATACCCCTGATATTGCACAGATGGACATGGTGTGCATGGGGGGGTGCCGTAGCCTTATCTTGAGCAATGACGAGCGGGATTTTGCCCTCCCCAGAGTACGTAGGGCAGCCCAAGCAAGAATGCTCAGGGAGGGATTCTCCTGTACGTAACGTACCGGTACCCTCCTGGGGTACTCTACTATGAAATTCCGCTGCCATGTTGAGGGGGTGGGGGGAAGGGGTGGGCCTCCGGCTCTCTCACTCACCGAACGAAGCATAGAAGCGTTAAGGCAACTACTCAAACGTCGATTTTCTGTGAGAGGGTGGTACTTCCCCGGACGAGCCGGCCCATTCATGCTACAACATTGCGATAGTCAGCGCGTTCTTCAACACTAAAAGTGGCAGACTTTTTTTTGCATAGAAATTTGCGCTCGCATCGCCTCCTGTTTATTTAATTCTCTAAGGAGCTCATGATCAACATATTTATTGATGTGTGTGTAACATCTTTCCTCTTGCTTGTTGAATATGAAACAATACGCACGTATTTTTTAACCGACTTCCCAAAAAAGGAGGTGGTTATATGTTTCGTCGTATGTATGTTTTTTTTTTTATATATGTTCGCCGATTTCTCCGCCTATTTTAATTTGGCACCGGCTTCACCTCGTTCAGTAGGTAACATGCCAATACATTTTCCTTTTTGATAAATCTGCCTATATATTATTTCATGATTTTAAGATTTATGATGGAAGTCGGTTCATTTTTTGGAAAAAAAAATATTATTATTAGTTGAGCAGCGGCTTACCGAGATGAGATACTGTTAATCTGTATATCAAAATGTCAATGTCATTGTCTATGCTTTAAGAAAAAATAAAGTTGTTGTTCGTTCGCCGCCGCAATGCTTGTTTTATTAGGTTATGCGCTCAGTGTGTTTTTACTTAAATAATCAGTTTAAAGTCTAATTGAACAGTTAATTATCAGTATACAAATAACAGTGACTAAAAATGAGTTCGAATTTTGTGGTGAACGTTCCCAAATTAAAGGGAAAAGAAAATTATGAAGATTGGGCGTTTGCAGCTGAAAATCTGCTCGTACTAGAAAATATGAACAGTTTCATCACAACTGAGGGTGAAAAGCCTGCAGACAGTCTTCTAGATACAAAAGCCAAGGCAAAACTCGTGTTAACCATTGATTCGTCGTTATATGTACACGTGAAGGAAGCAAAAACCACGAAGCAATTGTGGAACAAATTAAAATCTTTGTTCGACGACTCTGGCTTTTCGAGAAGAATATCTTTGCTTCGGCATCTGATCTCAATTAGACTGGAAAACTGTGAAACGATGACCAGTTATGTAACGCAGATTGTGGATACATCGCAACGGTTGTCTGGAACAGGCTTTACGATTAATGACGAGTGGGTTGGCTCTTTGTTACTCGCCGGATTACCAGAACGTTTTTCGCCGATGATCATGGCAATAGAACATTCGGGCATGTCAATCACGGCTGATGCAATTAAGACAAAATTGCTGGATATTGGATCAGCAGAGATTAGTGAGACAGAGCTTAATGCTGCATTGATTGCCAAAAGTAGCGGGAAGAAAAACGGTAAGGCCGGCAACCACAGAAACGTCAATGTCAAAGATGTCAAAATGGCGGGAACGAAAACCATTTCATGTTACAAGTGTAGGCAGCCCGGCCATTATAGAAATCAATGTCCGCTATTAAATGATAAATTCGAGAAGAAAAAACAGTCTAACGCATTCAGCGTTGTTTTTATCAGTGGCAATTTTAATAAGTGTGACTGGTATATTGATTCTGGCGCCAGCATGCACATGACTGCAAATGATAGTTGGATAAAAAATGCTTCAAATTCATCGATTTTACCAGAAATTGTTGTGGCTAACAAAACAAAGGTTCCTGTTTTATGTGCCGGTGAGGTAGAAATAACCACAAGCTACGATTTCGATATAATTGTCAAGAATGTCCTTTGCGTGCCAAACCTTACAACTAACCTATTGTCGGTCAGTGAACTCATAAAAAACGGAAACAGTGTGAGTTTTGAATCAAATCGCTGCCTGATATACAATGCAGCTGGAATATTGGTTGCAGATGCCGAACTGACAGATGGTGTTTACAAATTGAATTTAAAGTCGACTAGTTGTTTACATGTATCAGTACCTGTTAATGGTGAACTATGGCACAGGAGGCTAGGACATATAAACAGTGTTTCCATGAACAAAATGAAGAATGGACTAGTGGAGGGATTAGATTATCCCGATAGCTTTGCAATAGATAAGAGTGCCTGTGAGATATGCTGTGAAGGCAAACAGTCACGTTTACCTTTCTCAAAAGGAACCAGAGCTACAGAAACTCTGCAGATAGTTCATTCTGACATATGTGGTCCCATGGAGGTCAAATCTATTGGAGGTATGAGATATTTTGCGCTCTTTATTGATGATTTTAGCAGAATGACATTTATATATTTTTTAAAAGCTAAAAGTGACATATTTACCTGTTTTAAGGAATTCAAATCATTGGTAGAAAACCAGCAGTGCAAGAAAATTAAAGTTTTGCGCACAGATAACGGCTGTGAGTACTGCAGCAATGTTTTTGAGAATTTTTTAAAGAGCGAAGGTATCATACACCAAAAGACTAACCCGTATACCCCTGAACAAAACGGTCTTGCCGAAAGATCAAACCGAACCATAGTGGAGAGGGCAAGATGCCTTTTATTTGATGCAGAATTAAGTAAAAAGTTTTGGGCCGAAGCTGCAAACACAGCAGTCTATTTAAAAAACCGATCTGCAGCTTCAGGCTTGGACAAAACTCCTTATGAGATATGGACAGGGCAGAAGCCAGATTTAGGACACATCCGTGTCTTTGGTAGCCCGATCATGGTACATGTGCCAAAAGAAAGGCGTACAAAGTGGGACCAAAAGGCAAAGAAGTTTATACTAGTTGGTTTTGCAGAAAATGTAAAAGGTTACAGGGTGTATGACTCTAGCAAAAATGTTGTGTTCACTAGCAGAGATGTGATAATATCTGAACGGCCAAGTAAAAGAAATGATATGGTCAGTGTTCTGTTAGATAATGCAGATCAAGTGGGAGATTTTCCAGAAATTAAAGAGGAACTCACTGGATGTGAAAAAGAGGCAATAGATTCAAAAGAACCAGATTTTGCTGATGCTGAGAGTGACACAGATGATACACCACCTGAGAAACAAATTACTAAACCAGAGCCAGAGCTTCCAAAGAAAAGGCCAAGAAAGGAACCAGACTGGTTTGCATTTCTCAATGTGTCTACAGCACCTCCCATGATAGATGAAGATATGACATATGCAGACGCCATCAGTGGGCCTGACCGGGAAAAGTGGGAGCAGGCGATGTCGGAAGAACTGCAATCATTTGAAGATAATCAAGTGTGGGAAGTGGTAGATGCTCCGAAGGGAGCAAGTGTCGTACAGTGCAAGTGGGTTTTTAAAAGAAAAGTGGACAGTAGTGAAAACGTGAAGTATCGTGCTAGATTGGTAGCAAAGGGTTTTACCCAGAGGGCAGGGGTGGACTTTGAAGAGACTTTTTCCCCAGTTATTAGACATTCGACTTTAAGGTTACTATTTGCCCTAAGTGTACAGCTAGACATGAATGTAACACATTTAGATGTCACCACAGCCTTTCTAAATGGTACTTTAAAAGAAAACATATTTATGAATTTTCCTGATGGTTTTCCTGATAGGCACTTGAATAATAAAGTTTTAAAGTTGCATAAAGCTGTATATGGATTGAAGCAATCCTCTCTCGCTTGGTATCAAAAGGTTAATAGCACTTTAAAAGAGCTAGGATATTGTAACAGCAAATTAGAACCATGTGTGTTCATGAAAAGTAATTGTAATAGTAAAAAGACTATTATAGGTCTGTATGTCGACGATTTTCTAATCTTTTCTAATGATAAGTCTGAGACAGATTTTATTGTAAAAGCTTTAAGTTCTAAATTTAAAATAAAAGACCTAGGGCAAGTAAAGCGTTACTTAGGTATGAGAATAGATATTAAAAGAAATCCAAATGTCATTACCATTGATCAACAGCAATATATTGAAGAGTTGTTACAAAAATTTAATATGACTGATTGTAATGGTGTAGATACACCAATTGAGTGTAGGTTGAATTTGGAAAAACCTGAACTTTGTGAAAATAACTTGCCATATCAGAAGTTGTTAGGCAGTTTAATGTATCTTGCCGTTTTGACCAGGCCGGACATAGCATATTCAGTCAGCTACTTAAGCCAATTTAACAATAATTATTCACAGACTCATTGGAATTATGCCAAACGTATTTTAAAGTATTTAATGAAAACAAAAGATTATTGTTTAAAATATACAAAAGATAAGACTGAATTGGAAGGCTATGTAGATGCAGACTGGGGTAGCGACATGTTGGATAGACGCTCGTATACTGGTTTTTGTTTTTTAAAATGTGGTTCTGCTATATCTTGGGAAAGCAAGAAACAGAGAACAGTAGCTCTTAGTACCTGTGAAGCTGAGTATGTAGCATTATCAGAGGCTTGTCGTGAAGCAATCTATTTAAGAAAGTTAGAGGCTGAATTTACTGGTTATTTTTGTAAAATTACATTATTTAATGATAGTCAGAGTGCATTAAAGTTGGCAAATAATCATCAGTCTCATAAAAGGTCTAAACACATTGATGTGAAGTATAACTTCATTCGCGAGGTTATATCAAGTAATATAGTAGAGACAAATTATATGCCTACTTCTGAAATGCCCGCTGACTTGCTCACTAAGGGTTTGTCAGGATCTAAACATTATAAGTTCATGAAAGCTCTTGGTATTGTTAAGAAATAAAAGACAAAAAAAGTATAGGTTTATATCTTTGTTTATTAATTTTTTTTTTGGAATTTTGATATAGTGGGAGTGTTAATCTGTATATCAAAATGTCAATGTCATTGTCTATGCTTTAAGAAAAAATAAAGTTGTTGTTCGTTCGCCGCCGCAATGCTTGTTTTATTAGATACAATTCTAAGGCTAGATCTTTTTTAAAAACAAGACCTTTAACAGAATAATATATCAATAGTTAATCAAGTTTGTAGGCACAGATTAATCATAGTTCGTAGCACGGCCTTCCTTATCTATGTTTGTAGCTCTGATATAGTTACTAGCATTTTGGAACATCGACTGAGAACTATCTAATTTAATTAATGAACTACATCTATTAGACAGATTTGTATTAGCGACTAAGACGCACATTGAATATCTTATAACGTTCATTAAATTTTGACTAAATATACAAAGCATATAAGCAGTATTATAACTGTAGTCCTAGTAAATACAGAAATTCTGAGTATTTATGTTTTCATTAAAATGAGATCATGTTAAATTTTCGACCAGAAAAAAACATAAAGTACTCACTTTATCATGTTTTAATCCCACTATCCTGGCCTGTGGTGTGGCCCTAGAATAGCACCAACCCATCTCTTCCCGTGGGTGTCGTAAGAGGCGACTAAGGGATTTAAAACACCGGAGGATGGGCAGCAGCATCTTTCCGCGTACTATGCCATCACTACGTAGTACTTATATTAATTCTGTGCCATCACACTGCGATCGCCAACCCGCCTGCCAAGCGTGGCGATTACGGCAAAACCCCCCATGGATAAAATCCTTGGGGGAGGCCTTTGTCCAGCAGTGGACGTCTTTAGGCTGAGAGAAGAAGAAGAATCCGACTATCCTACTAATATTATAAATACGAAAATTTGGATGTGAGTTTTTGAATTTGTAACTTTTTGTAAGGATGTTTTTACTCAATCACGCAACATCTACTGGACGAAAAGTTTGTACACGGGTAGAAAAATACTTTTTATCCCAAGATTCCCACAGGAGCGAAGCCCCAAGGCGCATCTAATACATATGTATTCTCAAAACCTAGAATTTTTTTTTAAAGGAAATAATTGAACAAATGTCCGTATAAACACGTTGACGTAAAAACGAAGCGATTTTCTTCCCAAAAAAATCACTATTACCCAAGCCTGAATATGACAGTTCTATATCCAGCTAAGATTTGCCCCCAATCCCCAGCTAAAAGAGTTCTTAGTGTCAACGCGTTGGTACCAATGAGACGGCACTATTTTTCACCTGATAAAAAGCGGAATATATCACCTTTATCTTGCCTTTAAGCCGTAAATATTCAAGTTAGATAGTTTAGGATACTTACGTAGTTTTAAGTCGGAATGTTGAGAGTCTTTACAGAAATTTATAAAAATATTTTTGTAAAGACCTCACGCTCAGCCTAAAAGACTATGTACATATATAGTTTTTAGGATTCATGTATGAATGTGAGGTCCTCTCTAAAAGTATCGATGAAATCCTTTCGTCAACCCAATTAGAAATTCGTCTTTTTAGGCACTTTTTTTTCGCAAATTTTCACAATAATAAAGCCTACAAGCTGGTATATTTTTACCTTTGATCTATGTGTATTTTCAGTAAAATTACGCCGATCTATATATCAAGAAAATCATTACCTAAAAAAGGAAAACATTTTGTCAAACGTTTGATAACAGCTGCCACCTAGCGCTCATTGTGTATTTTACTAACGAGGAGTTTTTTGGCTTTTTTACCCGAAATAAATCTATTTTTGGTTAAACTTTGATATTTTTATGTCGATAGGAAAAACGTTATAAAGCTATTTACAAAAACAAAAAATATTGGAATAAAATTATAGCGAGTCTAGGTATTATATATAGCTATCTGTAAGGATTGTGTAGTACGTGAAAATTGTTAGTATCTGCCTACACGGAAAAAAGACGTGATAATAAGTATGTATGTAAAATTATATGTTATTTGAACCAACTTTATTCCTTCACACACACACACATACACATGTTTTTATCCCCTATAAGTAGGTACCTCTCTCTCTCTCTCTCTCAGCCGAAAGACGTCCACTGCTGGACAAAGGCCTCCCCCAAGGAAAGTACCTACCTATAACATATCTAGCTGCTGGAAATAGACACTCTACTCTTTTTCCGTCTCTAACTGGCTCTTTAAACATTTATAAACCTCTTGTTTTGTTTATAAACAAATAAAATTAATAATTTGCACTCGAATTTTACTTTTGAACTTTATAGTTTTTCCTATAGTTTACATAGAAAAACATTAAATATTACTTCTAACTACTTTGTTCTAATACTTCATTTTAACTGTACAAGTCTCCATTTTAACTTTACAAGTTAGTTTCGAGCAATTAGTTAGCTCGACCAGTCGATTAGGTAGTCGACTAATGAGAGAAAATAAATCATGCAGACTCGACTTTGTTGGTCTAGTGACTAGTGCGATTTAGAAGTTTTAGTATTGAATAGTGATTGGACGATATTCTCGATAACTTCTCCCTAAATTACAATTTCCCATCACTAATGACCAATTTTATCGTTAAGATTTTTTCGGTACAATATATGTATACAATGGTATACAATATTTTAATAGAAATTTTCCGCGTACTAGCGGACCATTCCTAATTATTCCATACAATTTCCATCATAAATAAGAATATTCCATGTCATGCCTTATGCGTGACCGAAATTCTTCGTGGCACATAAATGTATTCACTTAATTCTCTCTCAGCCGAAAGACGTCCACTGCTGGACAAAGGCCTCCCCCAAGGATTTCCATAACGACCGGTCCTGCGCTGCCCGCATCCATGCGCATCCCGCGACCTTCACCAGGTCGTCGGTCCACCGAGTGGGAGGCCTGCCAACACTACGTTTTCCGGTTCGTGGTCGCCACTCGAGAACTTTTCTGCCCCAACGGCTATCTGTTCTACGAGCTATGTGCCCCGCCCACTGCCACTTAAGTTTCGCGATTCTGCGGGCTATGTCGGTTACTTTAGTTCTCCTACGGATCTCCTCATTTCTGATTCGATCACGCAGAGAAACTCCGAGCATAGCGCGCTCCATCGCCCTTTGGGTGACCTTGAGCCTTCTTATGAGGCCCATAGTAAGCGACCACGTCTCTGTTCCGTATGTCATTACTGGCAACACACACTGGTCAAAGACCTTAGTCTTGAGACACTGCGGTATTTTGGACGAAAAGATATCGCGAAGCTTCCCGAACGCTGCCCAGCCGAGTTGGATTCGACGGTTGACCTCTTTCTCGAAGTTGGACTTACCTAACTGAACTGTTTGTCCCAAGTATAGATAATTGTCAACAACTTCGAGTGTAGAGTCTCCAACCTTCAGAGGAGTGGGTGCGACACGGATATTAAACATAATTTTCGTCTTGTCCATGTTCATTTTTAGACCCACTTGTTGAGAGGCTCTACAGAGGCCATCGAGCATTGTGCCTAGGTCTTCCAAGGTCTCAGCCATGACTACGATATCGTCAGCGAATCGAAGGTGAGTGAGGTACTCGCCGTTGATATTGATGCCGAGTCCGCTCCAGTCCAGAAGCTTGAAAACATCTTCCAGGGCGGCGGTGAACAGTTTCGGAGATATCACGTCTCCCTGTCTCACCCCTCGCTGCAACTGGATAGGTTTGGAGCCTTGATCCTGGAGACGGACCGACATGGTGGCGTTTTCGTACAAACACTTCAGCGCTTCGATATATCGATAGTCAATTTGGCACCGTTGGAGAGACTGTAGCACAGCCCAGGTCTCGATCGAATCGAAGGCTTTCTCGTAGTCCACAAACGCCAAGCATAATGGCTGATTATACTCCTCAGTCTTCTGTATAATCTGCCGCAGCGTATGTATGTGGTCTACGGTACTAAAGCCTTTTCGGAAACCGGCTTGTTCGGGAGGCTGGAAGTCGTCAAACCTGCGAGCGAGACGATTCGTAATGACTCTCGAAAACAGTTTGTAGACATGGCTCAGAAGTGAGATAGGCCTATAATTCTTCAATAGGGTTTTGTCACCTTTTTTGAAGAAAAGTACCACCACACTTCTGTGCCATGCCGTAGGCGTTTGTCCCTCGAGTATGACGGAATCAAATAGCTTCTGAAGAGCTCTTAATACCGGCGTTCCACCTGCTTTCAGAAGCTCAGCCGTGATTCCATCATCACCCGGTGCCTTATTGTTTTTTAACTGTTTGAGAGCCATTCTAATCTCATAAAGGCTGACGTCCGGGATATCTTCGGTGTAGTGTCGGGTCAATCTGGCTCTTGGATCTTTGGCCAGATTACTGACAGGTGTGCGTACGCTGGTGTATAATTGTCCGTAGAACTTCTCAACCTCTTCCAACAGCTCTGGCTTCGACGAAATGATTCTGCCATCCTCAGTCTTCAGCTTGGTCAGTTGGCTTTGACCAACAGACAGATCCCTTGCAAACACTTTTGAGCCCTTATTTCGCTTGATCGCCTCTTCAATACGGTCAGTATTGAATTGGCGTAAATCACGAGTTAAGGACTTGGAGATCTGTCTGTTTAGACGCCGATACTGAGCAGCATCGTCAGAGGACTGCAGAACCAAGTTTCGTCTTTCTTCCATGAGTTTGTTGGTGAGGTCCGAGATCTTTTTGGTTCCTTTTGAACGGCGGGTTTTGAAAGCCTTAGACCCAGCTGTTTGGACAATTTGCACAAACCTGTCATTATAATCGTCCAGATTTTCGCAGTCTCCCAGGCATTCGAAGCGATTCTGCAATTCGAGCTGAAAGCTCTCGGGGTTTTGGAGCTGGATAGGCGCTGGTCGGAGCGTAGACTTCATCAGTCGACACCTTTCGAGTTTTATTCTAAGATTCAATGTGCCTCTTACCAATCGGTGATCGCTTCCTGTTTTTACGGCATTGATCACAGAGACATCATTGAATATGTGCCTCTTCGTCGACAAGATGAAGTCAATCTCATTTTTTGTAACGCCATTAGGATGCAACCATGTCCACTTTCGCTGTTTTGGCTTTTTGAAGAAGGAGTTCATCATAAAGAGGCCCTCCTTCTCCATAAAGCCGGCCAGCAGATGACCACGTGCATTCCTCCTTCCATATCCAAAATTCCCCACCCTCAGCTCATCATCGCTTCGTTTGCCCAGTTTCGCGTTAAAGTCCCCCATCACAACGGTATAGTGGGCCTGGGAGCTATGTATGTATGGCTCTAGAAATATCCTCATACATAGTCTCTACCTCGTCGTCGGAGCGATATGAGGGCGGTGCGTATACTTGTATTACCTTCAACGAATACCGTTTGGTAATTCTGAGTACAAGGTACGCTACCCTCGCCGAAACACTCTCGACCTGGACCACGTTGTTGACGAGGGACCTGTGGACGATAAACCCGACACCACCCTGGGACAGTTGGTCGCCCTCCCGGAAATAGAGCAGGTTTCCGGACTTGAGGATCATGGTGTCCTCCCCCTCTCTTCGGACTTCACATAATCCTACAATATCCCATCGTAACCTGCTCAATTCTTCCTCCAGTTCAGCGAGCTTCTCGTCGGTCCGCAGTGTGCACGTGTTATATGTTGCCAGGGCCAAAGGTCGTCGGGGTTGGTAGCCTGGCATCTGCCGGGGATTCTTAGCACCCCCTGCCCCGCCGTTACCGTGACCGCTACCAGAGTCCGGGATAGCGGGGCCGCCGGGGACTAGGGGCCGTGTTATGGGTGTAACAACCATAGGGGGGTTTTGCCGTAATCGCCACGCTTGGCAGGCGGGTTGGCGATCGCAGTGTGATGTCATAGTACGCGGAAGGATGCTGCTGCCCATCCTCCGGTGTTTTAGATCCCTTAGTCGCCTCTTACGACACCCACGGGAAGAGATGGGTTGGTGCTATTCTAGGGCCACACCACAGGCCGCGGAAGAGATGGGTTGGTGCTATTCTAGGGCCACACCACAATTCACTTAATTAGTTGCCCTAAAACTCCCACTAAAAATAGCTAAAAATCTCTGCTTTTGTAAACGCGTCATCATTCAAGTTATTTAGTTATCATAAAATTTTTGATGGAAACACAACGGTATAACAAACCGAACAATATCAAAGATTTAAAATGAACTTTAACAGTAGTAGCCTGACCCGAAGTATAAAAACCCTCGCCATGCTGCGGAAAAGCAATAGAACTAATTTCTTCTACTGGCAACTAATTTAAAAACCCATCTGTCATTTCTCCTGTCACTCACAAAAAAAAATTACTTAGTTAAAGCCACTAGTACTCAACTACTGGCTGGTTAGAATGAAAACATTCAAAACAAAACGAATCTTTACTTTTAAAACTCATTCGCGTAGTGATTTTTTCTTTGTCACCGTTCGAATTTTAAACTTATATGTACGTATATTCGATCCACGTTGCGTGACGGAACTCTTTGCGGCATTATAATAATGTATTCAGTTAATTGGCCGGACAACTGACGCCCGCTTGGCTTCCGAGCGATTTTACACAGCTTTCGTTTTAATAACATACATTGAGCATTGTTGGGAGGGGATCATTTTACATTATGTCAAGGACTTCTGCTTGTACTGTAGCCCTGTATGTATTTGAAATAATAAAATCTGACACCATTGTTAGTAATTACACACACTCGATAAGTGCCAGGTATTTGAATTTGGAACCATCTTTGCAATGTATCCTTGTTTGAAAAATATTTTTATTTAATAATAATTTAATAATTATTCAATAATTTATTCTTTCACATTTGCAAATTACACTTATTCTAAACATTACGAGAGTAGGTTGATATTATTAACTTTACAATTCAACTAGTTTTAGAAAATAACTTCGATTAGTATAGTATAGTTTTCTTTGCTTCTGTTGCAATTTCGTTGAATAAGCATAACATTTAAGGTTAAGAGCTCATTTAATATTGTTCTTTAATCAGATGAGTCACTCACGGTCACTGGTCCCTTATTTTAAAATACCACCAAAAAAAATCCCCTGTTCGTTTCACCTTAGGTGTGACTCATACAAATATTATAGGGAGAATAAAGTTGGTCTTAGTCGAAGTATAATTTATTCCATGTTGAAAAATTCAGCCCTTAATCATTTCGAATCACGGTTTCTATTACGGCTATGTTTTAATTAATTTTTCTTTGAATAATATTCGGTTATTAGAAAATACAGGTGGTGTTTTTCATAACGGTCAAAATAATTTAAACAAATAATATTTTTTTCATTGAATAAATAAAATTTAATGAAAAATGATAAATCCATAATTTAATGAATGTGATTATACTACCTACTTATAAAATAGAAATCTAAACTTATAATCGATTTTTCTTACTTATATGTTTTTAGATAAGTACAGCGTTATAAATTCAATGGATTTATGATTTATCCTTATTATAACATATTATTTCGTATTTAAAAAAAGAGACTTAAAAAAGATGGTCGCAATTTGTAACATTACCGTTGCGACGACGCAGCGCCATCAATATTAATTAACTCGATAGCTAATTAAGAGGAATGTGCTTTTATTATATTAATTATATTAAAAGGCAGGTGATATAGCATCTGACCCTTTAATTAGTTAAATAGTTTTAAGGGGAATATTAATACGGCACGCAACTAAAAAAAACATGTGGGGTGGTAATGGACTCTCTGTTTGGCCATATATTGCCATGTGTTGGAAGATTGGAACAAATGTTTTGGCTTCATTGGATTTTTCACACATATTATTTTTAAGCCACTAAGCGTGGCCTTCGAGGCTTACGACTCTTGGCTCTGTCTACCCCGTAAGGGATAAAGACGTGATTCTATGAATGTATGTATTATTTTTAAATCATTTATTTTGATTAGTTACTTTTTGGGGACTTGGTCTTTTCCAGATTCAGTTTTATTTATTTTGTCAGACATTTAAATGTATTACATGGTATTAGGTACATATTTTAAATACAGTGCTGTATGTTCTGTCTTCATAGTTTTATTTTACTCTTAGTTCTGTCTACCCCGTAAGAGATAAAGACGTGATTCTGTATCTATATCAGAGCTCTATGCTATGCCATTTGGCACACAAATTTCAGTCATAAAAAAGAGATTACATTGTTGCAAATATCAAATAATAGTACGAGATAGTTAATACTTTCCATTATAAGGCACAAAAGGCACGGGCCCAGGGCTCCGAGTATGATGGGAGCCCACCATCGACCGGGACTCAATGCAAACGATCAGTTTTATTTTTTAATAATGCTATGTGTCAATTATAAACGCTACCTTGTTCTAATGTGCCCAGAGAAAAAGGCTATATACAGACTACCGTACTTACTGACTTCGATGGCTCAACAACTCAAAGAGGATCTTGGCCTCCGAAACCAGACATTTCCACCACACACACACAGTCAGTTACAGACTATCTACTTTAGTTACAGACTATCTACTTTAGTTACAGACTACCTACTTATTAGTTACAGACTACTTACCTACTTATGTGGTAAACAAACCCTTAATTCGACAGAAAAAAGTGATGAAAATTCGTGATATTCGTTTCCAGAATATTAATCTCGTTATGTTAGAATGTCCACAAAAAATAATGAAAAATATCTAAGTACTTGTGTTTTTTTTATATCCATAGTATAAAATACTATACATTTTCGGGTGTTCGGTAAACAATGGCCAATTAGATATGTATAGCCGGTTATACAATGTTGATAAAAATCCTATCCTATTTTCTCCTAATATAATGAATGCCAAACTTTTTGAGGATGTATTTTAGTGAAATTTTACCGTAATGCAGTTTCGTCATCAGAATAATACATAAGATACAATAAATACGCAGGAAAAGCTGCTGTTGGAAGCTAGTGTATAAATAAAACCAAGTAGGAAGATTATCTTCTCATATTTATTAAGAAAAATAAAAAAGAAACAGAAAAAAGGGAAAACTTAAAAACTGCAGTACTGGAATGTATGGAGCGTTACGTACGAGTAGCTCTATTGCTTATTGTGAAAATTGTAAAAACAGTTCCGTTTATTAGGAATAAAGCAAAGCCTCATTTCACATTTCGTGCAAAAGACGTTTGTTTGCCCTTTCTTGCAAAATCTACACCGTCCATACGACGTACCAGCTTGATTGTGGCCTAAATTGTCAAATCTGATATCGTCACACGGGCGACTTCGCTTAGGATTTGCAATTTTTCTTGAACTAGCTATTTGAGGCACTTTGGCAGGCAATGACTGGCGCCCAAATTTTTGGAGATCTTCGCTTATGTCCATCCTAAATTCTTTTAGCTTTTTATTCTTGGCTCCTTTTCTTTTACAATCACGTCTATACATAAGCCATGCGTTATTGACACATATATCTATCATTTGAGAAAATATTGTCATAGTCCATCTGCGCGTCTTCATTCCAGTACGGTACAGGGCTATGAGCATATCTGCCAAATCAACCCCACCCATATGCGCATTGTAGTGTTTTACTATTTGCGGAAAATCTACAAGAACTCGAGATTTACTGACTTTGTCATACCTCAATATTTTCTCAAGTGGATAAGAATCAACGTATGAACTTACAAGTGTTACACACTTGTTATCATACCATTTTACGATAGCAAGCTGTTTGTCATTGCAAACTAATTGGGATGATGCGCCACGCCCTTTCTTCACTAATGTCTTGTCATCTGGTAACAAATGTTGACATCCTTTCAAGCGGTTAGCACGAATAGTGCCCAAACTAAAAATGCCATACTTTTCTCGCAACATTTGGACCAGCGATAAGGATGAAAAGAAATTATCGAAGTAAACCACACAAGCCTTTCTTCTAATCGTTTTGCAAAGTGCTAGTACTGCTTTACCTCCCCATCCCATATCAACTTCGTCATCATCAAATTGTACGTCAAAATATTTAAAGCTATCATCACCACAATATAGAAAGAAATCATATACTATCCCAGATGCTCCAGCTCGGACAATATTTTTGAAGCCCCATTTACGGGGTTTTTGAGGATTATACTGTTTCTTCTTTCCAGCTTTTTTTCCTTTATATGGTATTACCATTTCATCTATACTGAATCTGTTTTCTTCTTCAATTTTTAAACAGTTTTGTCTTACACTTTCTATCAGAGGTCTTATTTTAAAAAAAGGATCAGAGTCCATTGTGCTGTTATCAGCGAAATGTAAAAATCTGCGAATTTGTTCATATCGCTTTAATGGCATAACATCAGCTATAAATGGGCACCTGGTTCTGGCAGCCCAGTAATCTAAATAAGAAGGTGCTTTTATTATACCCATCATTAGCTCCATAGCAAGAAAATCGCGTACTTCATCTGCTGTTAAAACTATAGACCGACCAGTCTCCTGTACAGAATATAAATTAGAATTTTGCACAATAGATTCAATTATATCCTCAGAAAAAATCGAAGAAATATTGTAATGCTGGTTTGTCAACAATATTGTTATCAAATTTATCTTCAGCTATTTCAGCTCTATGTAGAAACTGGGCTCTTTTCCATTTGTAAACAATCGGAATCGCTTTGCTCTTTTTCTTTTTTTTTGGTATAAGTTTATTAGCGGAATTGTTAACATCCTTAAGTTTTCTTTTTGATCGGCGTTGGGGAATATTATTATTAGATGGCGAACAGGTTTGACCCGATATTGAAGGTATCTGAACTGCAGGAGATAGCGTTGGACTTGATATAGATAGTTGAGGTAATCGATATGTTTCTAAACCTGATGTGGATGGAAGAGGCGATGGGTAAGGCTCTATAGAATTGATGTTTAGATTTGACGGCAATGATACAGATGGGATTTCAGCCATTAAAGAAGTACATGATGGTGGTGGCGATATATGTTGCACTGGATCTTGTTCAGGTTGTAAAATAGAAGGAGAAACGTTTCCTCCTGCAGTAATAGATATGTTGTCTTCGTCTTCGGATGATAGTAAATGCATATGCATTAATCCCGGTTCTAATGATGGTGCATCTGAAGACCCATCCGATAGAGCTTCTAGCTCACACGCATCTTCTTCTTTGTCGTCTTCAGAAGATTCTCCGCTCCTATCAGATTGCCCACCATCCCGTGGGATGAGAGCGAGGATTTTTTTCGTGCGAGCTGAAGTACGATTCTAGAGCAAAAAAAAAAGAAAAGCTTGCAAAGCCATACCACATGCCACCCAGAAAAAATAAACATTTAGAGCATTAATTTCAGTAATTTAATTGCATCATATAAAAAAATATTGCAAGAACCAATCCCCACGATAAAACAAAATACCCACAACCAAAAATTAAAAAATAAGTTTAAATGGACAACTTGTAAAGGTTGTCTCATAATTAGCAAAGAATAATGACATCACAAGTGTAATTGCAAAGCAAATTAAAAATCCCCCAATTTTTAAGCGTTTACCCCCAATTACTTTTGAATGGCTGAACCGATTTTCATGAAACATAGCTTAGAACACAAAAACTAAACGAAAATCGGTTCAACCGTTTGGGAGCTATGATACCACAGACAGATACACAGACAGACACGTTAAACTTATAACACCCCTCTCTTTTTGCGTCGGGGGTTAAAAATATATTATTATCATGCAATTTCGATTTAGGTTAGGTTCTACGTATTTGTGAAGCAACCAGACATGTATGGCCCCATATACACATAATATTATTGCTTCTTTGTAAAGCGACCCGAAATGTATAACCCAATATACATTTAAAATCATGGCGTCTTTTTCAGAGAAACGGAAATGTATAATCCGCTATACAATATTAAAAAAATTAAAACTATCTATTTATATGCTAAATTCTGTGTATATTCTTCTTGGATACGAATTCTAAAATGTTATTTATCTTATTTCAGTAACTTTTACTTCAGTTTTCCATGCAAAAAATAAAAATAAAGTATTACTTACAGACATAAACCGCCAGCGCTCCATTTTTCTTGACACTTTACTGTCAAAGTGACATTGATCGTATAAGAAATGACATTATTATTTTTTTAGGTTGAAATGAAATGTATTGCCATCATTATTTTTTTAAAAATACCACGAAATGTTTAGCTGCCCGTCAGTTACAATTTTGTAAATGTAACGTATAAAATGTTATACAACGTCGAATTAAGGGTTAACTTTTTGAAGACACCGAGTTTTAATTTAATTCTACAGTCCTATACGTTTCAATTTTAAGCGTAATTGCAGCTACCAAAGCAGTTACCAAAAGTACGGGTGTTAGCGTAAACTTTAACACCCTCGTTAGCCGGTGCTAAAACACAAAACGGCTGGGTATTGCTGAATAGTTTTTTCTGATGGTTTTTGCGAAACGGACGGGACTTTTAGTGCTAGGTGGAGCTTTTTTATGCAAAAAATGTAGCGTTAAATTAGATTGTTTTGTATTGTTACCTAGCGGCGCCCCGGCTTCGCTCGGGAAGTACATACATAAATTGTAGTCAATGTCACACAAATATAATGTTGCATAATGTAGCTAAAAGTTGAAGATTCGGCCCCTATAAAGGTATTCGTCCCCCGGCAGGAGACCAAACATTTCTAATTTATTTTAATGGTACTTATTCGTCCCTTGGAATAAAAATTGCAAATTCGTCACCTGCTCAGGTGCCTATTGGTCACTTAATAGAAAAAAAATATATAAAAAACGTTGACATAGTATATACATTTGTGAACAGAACTGTACCGAAATCAATTTACAAAATATCATTTAAACTAGCTGATGCCTGCGACTTCTTTCGCGTGGACTAAATGACTTACCATGTAAGAAATAATGTTAAGTTCTTCTAATCGCAAATTTTTGAGATGTTTTCTAAGACATTTTTTTTTTGGAGAAAGATTTTTTGAAATCGGTTCAGTAGTTCCGAAGTTTACCCTCTACAAACGAACTCACAAACTAACAAACAATTTTTCTTTATAATATTAGTTTGATATAGACTTTCTAAAGATGTCGAAGTTTCATATGTGTTTCTAGTGGCCCTGATCTGTGGAGTGGTTTGGTCTGATGTGTGTATTGGTCGGGGCAAAATCGAAAACAATACCTGAACCCTCTGAGATAGGGTTTAATGAGGTAGGGGGTCAGTTTCATCTGCCTTCGACTGTACTTATTAATCATCCGAAACGAATTATTTAAATGACAGTCTTCTCCTTATCGAGTGCGTTACGGATAACACTGATCACATTTTGACCTAGTGTCCCTATCTACTGACCTCGATAGATAGGTTAGACCACAGAATGCTAACCTATCTTCAGTATCGAACCTGTTAGATATCAAATTTTACTATAAATATTGGTTACCTTATTTATGTTTATTTTAATATAAATACTCTTTAATTAGTAAATACGAAATTAATAATTGAGTAGGTAGGTATATTTTACATGTTGTCGTGATCCGATTTGTGAGGTGGGTAGATTTAGTTTATAAAAGGCGTTTGCCAATAGTCGTCTGACTCACTTTGTTGTTGGAGCTGGTGGTGATCAGACATAAAGATAAGTACTAGATATTACTATTTAAATGTATACTGTTATGTTGTTGCTTTGTCATATGAATATCCATTTGTGTTATAATAATATTTCATGTTTAATGTTTTGTGGATTTCTATTAAATACAAGTGGCCCATCTGGGTATTTATAGTAATGAATATAGCCCATGTCATGATAGGGACCAATACTGTTTTAATGAGTTTCTTTCGGGATTTCTTCTCAGCAGTGGTCGTTCCGAAGTCCTAGTAGTCTTTAGCTTTGAAATTAGGGCTCGATATTACATAATAAACATTTAAATGTGATTCTATTGTTTCTTTATTTGTATTACCTCTACCTACATTATGAATTGTTGAGTAATAAGTAAAAGTACAACTATATTCTTAAAGTCATAGTTATTTATTAACTTACATTAAATATATATATAAATATACATACATATATACACATATTTATATCTACTTAATCTATCATCAGAAGTGGGATTCACCTTTGTTTGTGCATATTTTAATACCGATCCAATTTCAGGATGGAAACCAACTGGACTGCGGAGCTAATTCGGTGCGATAACATCGAGGTCCTCGCGAAAGACCTAAAATCGAGCATCATCCAGACTGTCGCTGATACCAGAGGTGGTAAGGTCCTCTAGGGCTTTGCATTAACTTGGTATAATATCCTCAGACCGTCTGAAGAAGATCGTAAAAATCATCATAAATGTAGGTAGTCTTTTAAAAAATGTTTTCTCTCAATGTCCATTTTCACTTAATTGTAAAACTTGTAAGTACCTTCATACATAAGCAATGTGAAAAAGTAGCAATTTTGATCTGTTTGATGTTTAAAGACGAAACGTCATAAAATTTTAAATCCAACTTGTAATGGGTTGTCAGATTGGCCGAGCGGTTTGTGAAAAATCTTGTTGCATCAATTAATACTCATAACACCTTTAAAAATAGACTGGCTTCACTGTCATTTGTTTACTTTTAAGCTGTGATATAAAATGAGATTTGTGATATAAAATTAGATGTATGTAAATTGAACATGTTATAACAAAGTAATGGCAATAATGTTTCATCACTTGGTACCTAAGATTATAATTATTTTGTTTGGTTATGTAATGAGATATGTGGAAATTGTACACGTTATAGAAAAGTAATAGCAATAGTGTGCTACCACTTAGTCTAAGATTATAATTATATTGTTTTACTGTAATATAAAATGAGATTTGTGTAAATTGTAATTGAAAATACTTGGCTAGAAATTATAGTTGATGGAAAGAAACTGATTCAATATAGTGTTAATTAAAAACAGCATTGGAAAACAATTAAAAAAAAGAAATTAATGGAAAAAAAAGATAAATTGATGGTAAACAAAAAAAAAGAAATTGATGGTAAACAAAAAACAAAGAGAAATTGATGGGAAACTAAAAAAAAAAAAGAAAAATTGGAAAAAAAAGAAAAAAAATAGAAATTGGTTAGTAAAACAATGCTCATTCCGCTGGCGATCAATTGTTTGGTACTGGCTTAGCTCACTTGCTGCGGGTGGAGGGAGTCAAGTATGTCTATGCAATTGATAAATGAGAAAGAAAAATATAGATTATTCCGCTGGCGATCAGTTGTTTGGTACTGGCTTAGCTCACTTGCTGCGGGTGGAGGGAGCCAAGTATGTCTATGCAATTGATAAATAATCAAAAGGGGAAACTTAAGACATATTATTATGTGAATATCTTACATTACTGATCAGAACTAAAGAAACTTATGTATTGAACATGTATTGAATCACTTTTTTTGTAAGTATACTTCGAGAACGAAGTATGTGTCAGTATGGCCGTGTTAGATATCAAATTTTACTATAAATATTGGTTACCTTATTTATGTTTATTTTAATATAAATACTCTTTAATTAGTAAATACGAAATTAATAATTGAGTAGGTAGGTATATTTTACATGTTGTCGTGATCCGATTTGTGAGGTGGGTAGATTTAGTTTATAAAAGGCGTTTGCCAATAGTCGTCTGACTCACTTTGTTGTTGGAGCTGGTGGTGATCAGACATAAAGATAAGTACTAGATATTACTATTTAAATGTATACTGTTATGTTGTTGCTTTGTCATATGAATATCCATTTGTGTTATAATAATATTTCATGTTTAATGTTTTGTGGATTTCTATTAAATACAAGTGGCCCATCTGGGTATTTATAGTAATGAATATAGCCCATGTCATGATAGGGACCAATACTGTTTTAATGAGTTTCTTTCGGGATTTCTTCTCAGCAGTGGTCGTTCCGAAGTCCTAGTAGTCTTTAGCTTTGAAATTAGGGCTCGATATTACATAATAAACATTTAAATGTGATTCTATTGTTTCTTTATTTGTATTACCTCTACCTACATTATGAATTGTTGAGTAATAAGTAAAAGTACAACTATATTCTTAAAGTCATAGTTATTTATTAACTTACATTAAATATATATATAAATATACATACATATATACACATATTTATATCTACTTAATCTATCAAACCCATGTCTTGCCTGTTTGAAGTTTGCACATTATAATAAATATATATATATATATATATACTCTCTGCTCAACCCTAAGGATTGACTGTCAGACAATGCTTTTAGCATTAAGTCCACCTTTTGTACTGTACTTTTGTATGTGTGTACAATAAAGTTTAAATAAATAAATATATATATATATATATATATATATATATATATATATATATATATATATATATATATATATATATATATATATATATATATATATATATATATATATATATATATATATATATATATTATATACTTGACATTTCACGTAACTAAAATAAATATAAATATATACGGACAAATCACACAGATTTAGTTAGCCCCAAAGTAAGTTCGAGGCTTGTGTTATGGGACACTAATTCAACGATACTATATTTTATAACAAATACATAGATAAACTAAAATGGAAGGAACTCCACTGACAAGAGCCTCGCTCTTAAATTTGATAATTATGACATAGATAAACATCCAAGACCCAGGCCAATCTGAAAAAGATCATTTTCCATCTTGACCCAACCGGGGATCGAACCCGGAACCTCTGGTGAGACAGTCCGGCGTGATGACCGTTGGGCCACGAGGTCGTCATAAAATGCATGTCCATAACTGCTTATTATGACGTGTCAGTGGCTATTCACTTACACTGTGCGAGCAACCCCATATTTAGAGGGTTAAAGTTAAATAAACTACTTGTCTGCCTACCTACGGGCCCTCTCGTCCATTGCAAAGCCTGACAAGTTAAATATGATTATGTTTTAGAATTAAGGTACTTACTTATATAAGTAATGACATGAAAAATAAATGAAATGAAATTAACTTCTAAATGTTGATTTGAAATTTCACATAAGCTACGAAACTATATATCCTGTAATTTGTACGTAAAATTGAGCACTTATAAAAAGTTTGATTAATCTAATTAGGTCAACTCGGCTAAAGCCAAGTTATTGGGCTATTTTGGTACGATCGACACGTTTGTAGTACAACGTGTAATTTCTCAAACATTTACACGAGGACTGTAGGTACTTGTTACAATTGTATATAATTACATTAATAACCGTTAACGTAGCGTAAAGTTTTAAAAAATACAACATTTCGTCCAGTATTTTAATTTTTTACTGACATAATCTAGCTTCTATAAAGGTGAGTAGGTTTATTCGTCTTTTATCCCTCGGGTATTCGACGCCAAGTATCAGATATACCTGTATACCAGATCACAAAGTCCCCCCTTTGTGACGTATAGGAATTTTATTTTTGACTCCTAATTAACGTATGGACAAGAGTAAGTAAGTATTTATATTTGAGAATTTTTTGTTGCTAATGAATATGATATTTTCGTACATAAAATAATATCCCACATGTTTGTTTTCATAATTTGCATATTATATTTATTTGGTTATGCTTTTGCGGCTACCAATAACTCATAATAATAGGTTTAACGTATTAACATATTAATCGGAATAGTCTCATTAGCATGCAAAATAAATATGGTGAAAGATTTATTGTATGTATTGTAAATTGGAACAACTAAAATATTTAGTAGGTACTAGAAAAATTACCAACTATTTTTGCATAAACTAAACAAAAACTTTTTAGACGTTTTAAAAAACGTTTTAGACGTCACAATAGAGAAAGTATGGTGTAACAAACTTACATATAAAGCATGAAAACATAACACTCCTTATTTGTGTAAAAATAGCACAAAAATTGGCTCCTCTGTTTAAGTCACCCAAAAAACTTATGAACTACCAAAACAATGTAATGTCATTTCATGTCATATTGGTAAAAAAAAGTTTTGGCAACTTCGTCGAAAATAAAATTGGGAAACAAACATTTCTCTGACTTGTCGACGTCAATCATCCCCCGAGACCCTTAACTTCTGCGGAACAGGGTTGCGATATTAAAGGGTCAATTTATTGGTTATTAGCCTTTCAGCAAGTTTAACTGATGCGAGACTATTTCTGTCTAGCCCTTATATGTATCTCTTTAGTCGTATTTCCTTTTAACTGTCGTCGTTAATTTTATTAATAAAATATGTTTTTAATTTATTTTTAATATTTCTGGTATTAAGTTCTTGTTTTAGTGCTAAGGGTAGGTTGTTTATTAATTTGGGTATTTGGTATTGTAAATGTTGTTTTCCATAAAGATTATTATATTTTGGTAATTCTAGGGTAGTTTTAGATGAGCCACGGGTTTTTTTATTTTTGATTACTATGTTTTGGAATTTAAGATTAAAATAATTTTCAGTGATTATCATATACATAACTGGCTCATGAACTGGTAATATTTTACAATAATAAAAAAGTTGGTGGTAGTCATTTTGATACTGTTTTTTAATTTTCGCGGGTACTAATTTCTTAAGTATTCTTAATTGCAGCTGGTATATTGCGATTAGATTATAGATGTTCCAGATCTTCAATTTTTATACGTCAGCAGAAAATCAGGTTGAACGACTTTTAATAAGGCGCCATTTTCATATATGTTATAGTGTAGCTGGTCTCTTGCAGTTCTTCATCAGATGTTCCAAATCTTCAATTTTTATACGTCATCAGAAAATGCTCATCAGGTTGAACGACTTTTGTTAAGGCACCATTTCCATATTTCTTATAGTTTAGCTGTTCTGTTAAGGTTCTTCATCAGGTGTTCTAGTTTTCAAAATAAATTATAGACTAAATGTTGCCCAGGCTTAATAGCTATACAACAAAAAAAGTTTCATTCAAATCGGTTCAGTACTTTCGGAGATTAGCGTGATCATACATACAGACAGACAGATAGACAGACAGACAGACAAGAAATTCCAAAAAAATGTTTTTTGCTTTCTAATATTCTTTTTAAGTGTCCCTCTATGGGTGCCCTTTGTTTCGCTTAAAATTTTTGTCTCTAATTTCACTTCGCCGAACCTTATTGGCCTAAACATGTTATGCACAATTATTGTCTCGCCTAATTGATGTTTTTGCACAATAATAATTTAGCCTAATAATTATTAGATGCAATTTTTGAGTCTCTATTATTAGATGTTCTAAAATCGTTTGGCTTTTAATTTTTTACACGTAACGATATCCTCGTATAAATTTGTTTGAGACAATTATTACTTACTGTAATAATCACTTCTTATAATTATAACTAATTGAATATTAGTAAATTTAATTATTACTAAGTATTAGCTATTTCTCACCGGCATGGGTACTGTGACATGTCTATCACAACAGTGCCGGAGATAAGAACAGTCCAGTCTGTCGTCAATAATTTTCAGAATGATGTTAGTAATGGACTACTAATAATAATTCCTAAAAATCTTGATAAGTCACAGATCCGACTTAGAGCACCCCGACTCCACGTGGCTCAAGTTTGCCCTATACTAGAGTGTTATTCCTTCGCGCGGAACCAGAAGCTCGCGAAGGAGGTCCTGAGAGAAATGAGGGCATGAGGCCGAACCGCAGCGAGGGGGGGAGGTGGCGAGCGAAGCGAGCCGGCGACCTCTCGAGCGTAGCGAGGTCGAGTGCACGAATGAATCGAAGGGCCGACGGAGCGAGTCTTCTGGTGGAGCCACCCAGAAATACTTGCATGCTGCATGCTTGCTGCATGCCTGCTTGCATGCTGCATGCCTGCTTGCGTGCTGCATGCTTGCTTGCATGCTGCATGCTTGCTTGCATGCGGCATGCTTGCTTGCATGCTGCAGGCTTTCTTGCATGCTGTATGCTTGCTTGCATGCTGCACGCTTTAGTTCACATGCCTAATGTAACTTTCTTTTACTTCTCGACATTTATCAAACACAAATCCATCAATGTTTAATTTTAGCCCCCCCCCCCCTATTAGATTTAAATACTTTGTAATAATTATCAGAAATTATTATAACAGAAATAATTAGGTGTTACAATTTTGTGCTTAATTGCTTTGTACGAAATATTAATTAGTATTTGTGAATATTAGAAATAATCAATTATTAGGCCTAATGACTTATTTGAAAAGTAAATATACGGCGATAAAAACTTAGGCGAATCAAAAATAGGCTAAACTAAATTAGAATTCATAAAAATGTACGAAACAATGTTGTACTAAAAGTTTGTGCACCAAACTACATTAGGAGTACAAAAAATTAGGGGAAACAATAGAGACCCTCCCTCTATCCATTTCAGTCAAAAATACTAAATGTACAGACAAATTATTTTTACTGTTTTATTATATGTATAGATTATCTGAAGATTTAACTTTTGAAATATCTTAAAAAATAGACTTAGTTATGAGTAAATTTCACTTATATAACTTGAGAGTCCCCGATGAACCTTTTGCGTGTCAAATATGTCAAAAGTAAGGTACCTTTTCCACTCTAGAGCCTCTAAGTTTCATTTAAGTACACAAGTTTACTCTCAAACTTTTCAACTGTTATGTCCTTAGCGACTTTATTTCCTTCATTTATTCAAATGGGTGTTATTAGTAAGTGTAGGTATGTTATTTGTTCTGAACTTCTAAGACGGGTTAGATACTTTGACGTTTAGATATTTAATGTCCGATAGCCATCTGGGGAATAGATAAGCGTTCGTACAATCAAATCCTAATCCTAACTAATATTATAAATGCGAATCCTAATCCTAACTCCTAACTAATATATAAATGCGAAAGTGAGTTTGTTGGTTTGTTTGTTTGTTAGGTACCTCTTCACGCTTAATCTACTGAACCAATCTTCCTGGAATTTTGCTTACACATAGCTGGAAGTACGGAGAAGGACATAGGGAACCTTTCATACCGGGAAAAAGCACTGTTCTCGTGGGAACTTCACGCGGGCGAAGCCGCGGGCGAAAGCTAGTACTATATAAACTCTACTCGCTAGAATTTATATAGTACTAGCTTTCGCGCGCAGTTTCGCTCGCGTGAATTTTCCACTGGAACCGTGCCTTTTCCCGGGATAAAAGGTATCCTATGTCCTTCTCCGTACTTCTAACTATGTGTATACATTTCAGGAAGTTTGGCTCAGTAGATGAAGCGTGAAGAGGTAACAAACAAATAAACAAACCAAAAACAAACAAACAATCTCACTTTCGCTTTTATAATATTAGTAAGGATTAGGATTAGAATTTGGTACAATGTTTTTGAACTATGACAATATTGACATGTATGTGCGAAACATAGACATAGAAAAAAAATTCTTCTAACTATGCGCTATGGTGCGAACCAATCTTGCATATCTGCAGCGGTGGTGGTTGAGTGGTTGACACCTGTTTGTGGTCGAAAAGACCCAGGTAACAGGTTCAAATCCTACTCGTGCCACATGAAATTGCATACCAATTTGACTCATGTATGGAATAGTTAAATGCAGAGAAACTTCGTTTTCTTTACGAACTTGCGATGACAATGGCGAACGACCACGTGATTTAGCGCGGCTTTATGTCAATCCCTGTAGCGGACTGTCAGAAATGTAAAATCCCAAATAAAAGGACTATTTATAAAATAACAAAATATTATTAATAACAAATACGTAAGGAAGTAAGAATGCAAGTTAAGCAACGCGAAGTAAAGCTCGTCGCTTTCGGCTATCTTCGGTTGTCTTCGGCGCATGGGTAGTGGTGGGATCCGCCGGCCGCCAATCAATGGGTTCAAGCTTGTTCAATCCCATACATTTTATCGTTTTCGAACTTTGTTTTCGTTTTTAGGGTTCCGTAGTCCGACAAGGAACCCTTATAAGATCGTTCAGTCCGTCCGTCCTAGTCTGTCACAGCAGAATATCTTCTACGTTTATGGACTGATTTGCATGTTCAACATGTCAACTTGGTTCGAGGATACTTCACATATAGATCTCATTTTTAAAAATACAAAAAAAAATTACCCCTTTTTAAGGGTACCTCCCCATACATGTAAAAGGGGGGGGTGAATTATTTTTTTGAGTGCACCCCCTTGTGTGGGGTATCGTTGTAAAGGACTATGAAAATTAGGTAGGGTTTCCATACAACACTTTTTTATCAGCTTTACCATTTGCGAGATATAGCTCGCCAAAGTCGTTTACACGGTGTCCCCCCCTGTAATTTCTAAACGGGTATCCTGTGATGAATACTTTTGAAATTATAAATAAAATAAAAATATATACTCTTTTCTTGCAAGAAATGCAAAACAGAGCGGTGCCAAAAATGACTACGGAACCCTACTTTATGCGTGGTCCGGTCCGACACGCACTGGCACTGACTTTGTCTAAAGGTCCTGACCCCCCGAAATAAGATTCTGTAAGATAGGGGGCTGGTTTATCTGCCTGTGACTGTACATTTGCTCACCACTTGCTTCCATAGAGAAAAGAAGTCGATCAAGCAACTTTTTAAAATCTTTGAAAATAAAAATATAACATAACACAGAGAATACAACAGATGATAGAACTTAGACTCTAAAAACATGACACGTCTTTATTGAGAAGTGCGTGAAAAGATCTAAAACTTCAAGTGCTAATTCTGTTATTCAAGTGTCTGACAAGTTCGAGTCTCCGAAACTTATCAAATAAGAGTTAAACAATTATTATCATCTAAATTTGTTAAGTTGTAGCTTGGCAGAGGTGAAAGTTTTCCAGTCCATATATCGACTTTAGTACTTACTCACTTACATTGAATTTAGTTTAGTCTTCACGGCTTCATAGATAAAATGGAGAACTATTTTAGGCAATTCATAACCTAGTATAATTAAACATATTTATACCTACAATCCTGAAATTATATTTCATACTAGCTTTCGCCCGCGTGAATTTCCCACGGAAACAGTGCTTTTTCCCTGGATGAAAGGTACCCTATGTCCTCCTCCGTACTCCCAGCTATGTGTATGCAAAATTTCAGGAAGATTGGTTCAGTAAATAAAACGTGAAGAGGTAACAAACAAATAAACAAACAAACAAACTCACTTTCGCATTTATAATATTAGTTAGGATACTTAGTTTTTAATGTGGAAGAAATACTACGTAAGTTAATATTAAGCAACAAAAAGTATTAATTCAACAAAAATTACAAAGGATAAACTAAAGAACTAAAACTAACTAAAAGTTTTAAATAAAACCTAACATTAAACACAACTTAAAAACTAAATAAAAAAATATTTCCATTTTTTTAATAACTTCGTACTCATAGAACTAGTCTTGTAGTTTACTATTACTTGATACTTAGTTATAAACGAGTATTTTTAACAAGTACATTTTGTCGTAAGCTTTTATATTTTATTGGTAACAGTATTCAAAGAATCAACTGAAAACGCTGCGCCGAAAAAGATTTGGCAAAATACCTACTATGTTTACTAGCCGCGCCCCGAGGCTTCGCTCCGTGGGAATTTCGGGATAAAAGTACCATATGTGCTACTTCTGGTATTTTTCTACCCGTGTACCAAATTTCATCAAAATTCGTCTAGTAGATTTTGCGTAATTAAGTAATAAACATCCAAACAAACCGACAAACTTACATCCAAACTTTCGCATTTATAATATTAGTAGAACCACAGAGCATTAGAACGCACTCCAACCAGATTGTGGACCTTAAAAAGGGAGATATTAGGAGCACCCATAACCGTAGAGCATGTATGAAGAGAGTGATGAGTGTAGAGGAAGCAAGAGAGATCTGTAAGGATCGTAGCAAGTGGAAATCGCTAGTCTCTGCCTACCCCCACGGGAAAAAGGCGTGAAAATATGTATGTATGTATATGTTGTTTGTTATTTAACGAAAATTTAATACAATTTTAATTAATTTGCATGCTATCCTAGTCGTATACTTTCTTTTCTAATGTTTAGTCCATCAGAATCTAATAAACATGTTAATTTGTGTGTATTGAATAACAGTGAATAATAAACTGGATAAATGTATTGAATAAATAATTTGTAATGAAAATGATTGTGATGTATAAGGATATTAATAATTTATATTTTATGTGATATGTGCAAAAATTGTATAGATTAACGGTGCTCCAGGTTCTCAAGATACAGGGTCTTCCTAGTTTGGGAACCAACATTTAATTCATGTTGTAGCATATTTTTTGATAATAAACGCATTTTTTTTTATATTAGTAGGATTATTAGTAGGACATTAGGATTTATAAAGTACAAAAAATATGTCCACTAAAGGCGTCTTCTCGGGTGGCACTTATCTAAATTAATCTTTACTTATAAACCCCTTTGTTGGCTAATGGTCTATTTGTGGAGTCAGATAACACGTTACTTAAGTTAAATTTATGTTAAAGAACAGTTAAAAGGGTTAATAAGCTCGTGTATTTGTGCTAGCTAGAATAAACCACTGCGTAGGTTTTAAGAATATCTTTATTTCGGCTGTTATTCCAGAAATCAAGCAGTAATTGACTAATATTAATAATTTCTCAGGTCTTTGAGATATAGTCATGTCAAACCCACTAAAATATTATCGTGACGGTGGCTAGAGCGTCGTGAGCCAGGTCGATAGGTGGTAAAATTCTCTCTAACATGGTCGAGATTTGTGATAGTTCACGAGTTAACGTATTATACGTCAACTCGTGAACGGGTGCGGCCAGGGTGGATTGGTCTAATCGGCTCTCTTTGTTTCTTTTTTCAGCAGATTTTTAATATCGAACGCTCAGTATGTAAATTTATCATTTTTCAATGTAAGTATATGTTTTTTTACTAATACTGTATAAAAAGTGTCTTTTGACCTATCTTCTCACCAGAGGTCGTTCCGGAAAGTACATACAATTTACATACTTAGTTTGTAAATTATCTAAAAACATTACTTGAAAAAATTGAAGACCCAATTCCGATTCGGTGGTTAGTGATTTGTCCTCAAATATTTACTTTTATATATGCTTAGCTACTAACATACCTTCCAATTTTTTTCAGCATAGTGACTGGCAACATTTATCATTATTTATTCATTATTTTGTCCCTGTAATTGCCACTATTACCGGTTGAAAGTTGAGACGACGCAAACTAAATTATTCAGTGCTGCGGTGAAAAATGGCGTTTAATCATTAACTTCATTTTATAATAATTTAAGTTAATAATTAATTTTATTAACTTTATTGGCAGAATCGCCAAACTTAAGTGGCAGTGGGCGGGGCACATAGCTCGCAGAACAGATAGCCGTTGGGGCAGAAAGGTTCTCGAGTGGCGACCACGAACCGGAAAACGTAGTGTTGGCAGGCCTCCCACTCGGTGGACCGACGACCTGGTGAAGGTCGCGGGTTGCGCATGGATGCGGGCAGCGCAGGACCGGTCGTTGTGGAAATCCTTGGGGGAGGCCTTTGTTCAGCAGTGGACGTCTTTCGGCTGAGAGAAGAAGAAGAAGAATCATTAACTTAATGAACGAGTAGGTAAATGTGTAGTTGTTATTGTATAAGGCTTTGGAAAGTTTTAAGGATTAGTAAGTCTTCTTGTAATTAGATGATTAATAAAAATGTCACCCAATCAACTTGCTTTTCTTTTTGAATGGATAAGAAAGAAGGGCAATATAAGTAACCATAAACAATTCAACAGTACAGAATCCAAAAGTATTTTTCTAAGAATCATTTTTATTTTTAAAATATAAATATTTATTTTTATTTTTAAAATAAATAAACCTTTTTCGGCTTAATAATCTCAATTAAAATGTTTGCCGTCCTAAAAATCTCATAACGTTATGAACAAGCTTTTACAGAAAATATAAACATGTTCTGAATTACTTTTACATCACAAATGAGAAAAATACTTGTATTTAGTAACGCAACAATAGTATTACCCGTCTACTACGTTTCTGCAAATTAAATAGGTAAGTACCTACTTACTAATAAACATCGCAGATAGTATTCTTTTTTAAATCACTGGAAAACTATACTTATTTTGGATTTGTTGTGCATCTCAGATGCACAATCCAAATCAAATCAAATCGGGTTCAAGTCCTGCTCGCATGGAATTTTTTCACCATATCTTATCACTATATGAGATTACTGGAAAACTATGTTGAGAGATTATTTACGCTATATTTTAAATAAGTATAAAAGTAACTATAACATCCTAGCAATCACAGCTTTGAATAATAAGACAAAGATAAGTACTATCTGCTGTATTTTATAAATATGACAAAGTCGCTCTCACACATGCTAAAAAAAGTGTACCTACTTAAACAGGAATACGTAATTGAAAAATCAAATTGCAACTTTGTCCTGCATCTTTTTTCTGGAAGTTAATTGACGAATTAGTATAGTAGTTTATCGAAAAACAATCAAATAAAACTCCAGACAAAGAAAGCCTTATTAGGTCAATGTTCTGACAAGAAATGATACTATTCCCTGATTGCTACTGACACAAAATACCGAAGGTCTAGAAGGATATACAGTAATACAATCAATATATGTATACAATGTGTCCCGTCATCAGTGTCGGAGCCTTTAATGGTATGTTATATATGGCATTTTTTATGAACAAATCACTACTTTTTTCTTTTTTTCTATTTTTTTTTTCTTTTTTAACTTAAAAAAATAAACAGGTTAAAGAGTTAGTTCATTCACAAAAAGCTAATAATTCTAAAAAATACAATTTTTTTTTTACTTTTCTCCTTTTTGTTTTGCCCATCATATTGAAACATCTTTCTTATTTTATTGCTGCCTACATGATTAGCTTTAAAATGAGACCTTTTTATGTCGATAGCACTTTTACTGGGTGTAGGAAGGTGTTTGGCAGGTAGGTTCCTTAAAGAGTGTAGGGGAGTACTTAGAGAGGACTTCCCGAAATTCCCAAGGAAACAAACTTCGGGGCTAATGCTAGTCTATACGTAATAGCTACTAAAATTTACTCTCAAAGCATCGGTTTGTTTCATTAAAAATCGTTTAAATTGAGTATACAAATAGTCCTGTCATCGATACTTTATTAATTTATTATATTATTCTATTGTGGCAAGGTGGATATTGGAGAACTCAAGAATGGACTTACATTCATCATCATATAATTTAAGAACAAAATACTTGTCGGTGGAGTTCCTTCCATATTCCTCTTTCCATTGCTAACTCTTTCACTTCTCTAAAGTCAAAGTCAAAGTAATTTTTTTTTATTGAAACTTGACCTTCAGAGAAGGCTCTTTTTCACGTCGATAACTAATTATTTAATCATAATATATTATGTCTCAAAGCTACAAACTACTAGCATTTCGGAACGACGAAATATATGATACAATGCTAACTTTCTCCATTACTTGTTTCATATAACTCTGTCTTTTTGGACCCTTTCTTCCTTTTATCTTTCCTTCTATGATGTTTCTTAAGAAATCATGTCGTATTATGTGTCCAAACATTTTCCCTCTTCAAATTTATACTTTTTAGCATGCTTCTTTTTTCTCCTATTCTATTTAGGACCTCTTCATTTTTTATTATCTCCGTCCAGCTAATCCTTTCCAATCTACGCCAATACCACATCTCGAATGCTTCCAACTTCTTCTTTTTATTACGGACATTACACTAAACATATGTAAAGTGGCATGAAATATAGGTAAGTGTCATATCTATAGTCTTAATAATTTGTAATGCGGAGTTACTAGGTAGCTTTTTGTTACGTCCTAACGATTGGTGTAATCTAAACGAAAATAGCTATAGTATAGTAGCTTTCGTATGAAATAAATGAAAAGTATAAGTTATTATTTATTTATTTTTTGGATTTTTGAGCATCTCAGATGATTCGCGGGTTCAAGTCTTGCCCGCATGGAATTTTTTTACCATATCTAATTTATATATGAGAGTACTTTATAAGTTATTATACTCGTACCTTTATAGATCCACATGCAACCTATTATTCAAACCTAGTAGTAATAACAGTATATGAATAATACCAATTTTTAAGTCCTAGTCTTAGAGCATTTAAACAACAGGAGACGATGCGAGCACAAATTTCTATGAAAAAAAGTCTACAACTTTTCGTGAAGGGAATACGCTGTCACTGAACCACAAAATACATACATAATAGTACAAGTACTAATACGCCGTGATAGATGCACACAAAGATAATGCCGACTACTAGCTTAAAAACCTACGCACACGATCACAAACAGAATGAGCAGATTATATGAAATTTAGCTGAAGCGGCCTCTCCTGTTGGTTAAATCACCAACCCTTCGGTCAGTAAAAATCAAAATGGCTGCTGGCGAACTCAATATTATGCAATTTAACACGGGACTATGGCAAAACGTGCCGCAAACCTGGTTAACAAGATTTGTGAAATAACAAGGCGGTATAATAACTGTGACTGTTTTGAACATTATAAACAAACGAAGGCCTGGGGCTGCCTCTGAGCTAGTTGCGAAACTCAGTTACCATGGCGGCCAAAAGGGAAACTTTAAGAGGAAAAACCCAAAAAAAATTGAAAGAATCAAATTATATTATTAGTCAATGGCGTGTGGGGCCACGCGGATTGTAGGGTTCCGAAAGTGCCTACGCTGTACAAATGTGGACACAAGATCCTACTTTTACTCCCAGCTTCTTCTTAGATAATTATTTAAGTTGTAAAGTGACGTCTTTGGAGAAAATGCAGCAGTGGAGTTTGTTGCGCCGCCTCTTCTCCACTAGCGCTTTGGAGGCGGTGGTTACCTTAGCTTTAAGTAATTTTATGACGTCAACTAACTGAAAAAACAAGAATGTGACGATTTCAAAGTGCTATATTATAGCCTCTTTAAATAAAATCATTTCCATCACTAATGACCATAACGTGATGTTTTCAGAGTTCATGTTGTAGAGTCATTAATATGTAAAAACTTCGGATCTTAAAACAATGGGATAAGGTCTAAATTGGATAAATGCTCTTGAGTATATGATTGCAGTTTCAGACGTCACATAGCCTATGTCACCTGGGATAATGTAATGAATCTAAAGATACATTACACTGGTCGTATTCTGGTCAAAATTATCGTCCAGTAAAGAAACTTATCCAGAACCCAGAATCAATATAAAATTCTTTCTTTACTGAGTGACTGACAGACGACGCACAGCCAAAAATACTGGACGTATGAAGCTTAAATTTGGCCAGAAAGAAAAAAATATGATTTCATTTTTTCTATGTCTATGGTGTAAAGAGGATTTCCCAAAATTCCTACGGGAACAAAGTCCCGGGTCCAGTCTAGTATAATATTCTTTTCTAGTAAAAAGGACAAATAAACTCACTTTCACATAAAACTCAGTTAGAATTGAGCTAGCCGCAGTCAAAAACACTGACCCATTTGCCTGGAAAATATTTACATTTTTATATCCAAAACTACGTTTTATGACTAAGTTACGTTTCCACATATTTCCATTTTTATTATTGTTTGCTCACTGCACGTGATGGCGGTTGTCAAAACCATAATTACCATATAATTCTTTCTGACAAGTTTTATTTTTTTTAATTTTGCAAATTAAACAGTCCGACGTTGGAATCAAGGATTGGATCATCGTGCCATCGATGCTCAGATGTATTTACAATCTGCCGGGCGTCTCATGTTGGCTAACTTTTTTGTAAGTATATGAATCAATTTTAATGATTACTTTAACAAAATACTTATATCTCTCTAAATAATATTAAGTCATAATTTTATTCAACAATAAACTGATTAAAACAAAAAATTATTATGAAATTCCTACTTGTATGTAATCGGTGTTACCAGAAAACAAAAAAAAACTATAATGATAATCGATTTTTATGATTAGAATCAAACCATAACTTAGCCTTAATGACTAGCCTAGTGAGGCTAGCCAGTAAATTATGTTACTACAGGCTAAGAATCCTACTAAACCTACTACATTGTATTTATAAGGGCGAAAGTTAGGATGTAAGTTTAATGTTTGTTACTCAATCACGAAGATTCTACTGGACGGATTTTGATGAAATTTGACACACGGATAGATAAATATCGGAAACAGCACATGTGGTACTTTTTATTCCGAAATTCCTATAAAAGCAAAGCTATGGGGCGCGGCTAGTATTATAAATGCAAAAGTTTCTATTTTGAGTTTTATGTTTGTTACTCAATCACGCAAAATATACTGGACGGATTTTGATATTTGGTACACGGGTAGAAAAATAGGTACCGAGAATCATAGAGTACTTTTTAATTCCCACAGAAGCGAAGCCCCGGGCGCACATAGAAGCGAAGCTTGTAACAAACAAAACTAAAGTGAAAATAAAATTTATCGAACAATTAATATACAATAGGTAGAGTCATCAATATTCATCATGGATGTGGACAGTATGAACGTAATGAGCAGATATTAATTAATATTGATAACTCAATTATTTAATTTAATTTATTTTTATTTCTAACTTTCACTCATCAGTTTTTGAAAGAAAAATTATTAATGGAATTTACTGCTTGTATATTAAGTTATTTAAAATTTAAATTAAAAAGTTTAATTACTATTTTAATTTTTAAGAAATGTTTATTCTTATACCTACAGTAAATCTTTAATAAATATAATAAATTTTAAAATAAAATATGATCAATCATTACCTATTTAAAATGTTTATAAGTAGAATAATATCCATAAATTAAAAAAAAAAAACTTCTACATTACCTGTCACTGGCAATAGCGCGAAACCCGAACAACCCGCACACAAAAGATAAAAAAAAACACACAATTTTATGATACTGGTCAAAAATTTAAAATTAAAAAAGCCATTCACTCGATCGAAGTACGCGCACGCTTCACAATCAAATAGACACGGGCGCCCACCGCGAGGTTACCGGTCTAACTGAGCTACAATAAGCAGATTTGGGGGTGGAAGTTTTGTATGGGGACGTTTAACCGAACCGTACTTTAATTGAAGTCAGCTCGGTTCATTTAATTAAGTGTGATTTCTACGATTTTTCATAGGTTTCGATTGTACCTGAAATATGTATCTAGGTCACAGAAATCTATGTAATATAATACAACTAGAAATGACATCTGACGCTCTCAAAAACAAGTGTTCGTATTAGCAATACGTGATTAATAATTCAAATTCAAAGTGTGTGTGACTGAGTGTTATTCAGTTATTCATAAGTCTCCAACCAGTAATTATTTCATATAACTAATATCTAATTATTAGTAACTAGCTGTCGTAAGCGGCTCCGCCCGCGGCAAAATAATATAGCTTATTTGTTTTTCATACCCCTAGCAACCTACTAGGAGTTTCATTTAAAGAAAAGGAGTCTATGTTTGACCTTTGAGGGTCTTTAACTGTATTTGTAGCAAAGTTCATTAACATCGGACCCGCGGTTTAGCCATAAAAACGTAACAGACAGACAGATTAACAGACTTTCGCATTTAAAATATTAGTATGGTTGTTGGCAACTCAACATTAATTTTATATATAGCAACTTTTATACATTGTTATTTCCGTTTCCTTGTATGTACAATCTATCTCTCTCTGTATCTGTGAGCAATAAAGCCAACACGTTATAATCTTCCGTCGTGAATTTCATTCTTACCAGCTTTTAAATCTACAGTCCAACATACAAAAAAAACTTATAAATTTTACAATGGTTGAGCTGCTGTATGCTGTATATGAGGGGTCTTTATAAGACCAATAGAAGCCCAAAGGATTTTTAGTAACTAGTCTATCTGTGAGAGAGTGGCGAAGCGCATCTTTTATTGTGAACTGGAGGAAGACAAGCGGAAGCATGGCGGACAGCTCCTCCGGTACAAGGATGTCCTAAAGCGACACATGAAGAGATGCAACATTGAACCCTCTCAATGGGAGCGTTTGGCGGCACAGCGGCCAGAATGGCGCAGGGTGGTGACAAGCCAAGTATGCGAGTTCGAGGATCAGCGTAAAGCTGACCTAGATGCTAAACGCAACCAGCTAAAGGCCCGCCCACCTGCTGCCATGATATATAATTATGAGGACGGTGTCCTTACGTGCCCTCATCGTGCGCGGAGTTTCGTCGCGAAAATCGGCTACGTAAGCCATTTTCGAGCGCACGAGCGCCAAAATAACGGCTAGGAGCAGAAGTGGTCGCCATGGCCAAAACCGGTCGGACACACACACACATATCTTTCTGTCTGTATATTTGTATGCGCATCACGTAAAAACAACTGAATGAAATATGATGCAGTTTTCATAGTTAAATTGTTGAAGATCTAACTTAAAAACTGGCGTAGGTTTTATTTTAAAATATACGCAGCCTAGAACCTGAGATATTAACAATAGTATATTACACGCGGACGAAGTCGTTGGCGAAAGCTAGTCTCAAAATAAAATGTCTATTGAAGAAAGTCGACGCCCACTCTAAAACCAGCAAAAGAAAAACTCGATTTAATTTAAATAAGTTTCTGATAGCCTAATTCGATTTGGATCTAGTTGTTTCGTCTTTGTCCCTGAATATATTTAATTTACTCGATGCTCATTGAATACTTAATTCAATTTCGATGTAAGAGATGAGTATTTTATGAATTTAGCCCAAAATGAGAATTCAATTGAACTGCTAAAGAAATATTTAATCAATATGCTTATTTCAATAAAATTAATGGTCAAATATACAAAGTGTTAATAACTACAAATGTACCTTAACTTGGTTATTAACAGTTCATTATCTCAAGATATAATACCTTTTGGCCACCCATCCTGTGACCGACCATTTTGTAAGTTGCTTAACTGCCACTAACGCATTTCGTATAGGCACGGCTGCGCCACAGAGCTTCACATTCGATTAAATGAATTATACAGTTTGATGTATCTATTAAATACGGTAAGTAAAGACAGAAATAGTGTGTATTTGAGCCATACCGACTCGACAAGTAAAAGAAGATCCTAGCCTCTAAATCGAACCAGAAATGAGGAGATCCGTAGGAGAACTAAAGTAACCGACATAGCCCGCAGAACCGCGAAACTTAAATGCCAGTGGGCGGGGCACATAGCTCGTAGAACAGATAGTTGGGGCAGAAAAGTTCTCGAGTGGCGACCACAAACCGGAAAATGTAGTGTTGGCAGGCCACCCACGCGGTGGACCGACAACCTGGTCGGGGGTCGCGGGACGCGGTACGCGCATGGATGTGGGCAGCGCAGGACCGGTCAACGTGGAAATTCTTGGGGGAGGCCTTTGTCCAGCAGTGGAAGTATTTCGGCTGAGAGAGAGAGCCTCTAAATATAACTGATTTGAGTGCTTCCAAATATAAGAGCTACTTTTTAGTTGATGTCGGAAGTTTCTTAGATATATTGTATAACAAAATGTCCATCCTAACTAATATTAAAAATGCGAAAGTGAGTTTGTTTGTTTGTTTGTTACCTCTTCACGCTTTATCTACTGAACCAATCTTCCTGAAATTTTGCATACACATTGCTGGAAGTACGGAGAAGGACATAGGGTACCTTTCATCCCGGGAAAAAGCACTGTTCCCGTGGGAATTTCACGCGCACGAAGCCGCGGGCGAAAGCTAGTACTTTTATAATTTTCACCAATGGTATTTCACGAATGAACACCTTTGATGTCATGGTGTGGATTTTTCCTTTTTTATATCGGAATAACTACCTAAAGTTCTAGTAAAGTTATAGTAAACTCATAGAAAACTAAAATATCGGTAAGCCAACATGTGCCGCAAATGTTGTTTTTGTTTCTGTTCAGAAACACAGGACTCAAAAACGTTGAGCTTTTTGTTGTCTAACAAAAGTTACAAATTCAATTTGGTTCACATACAAGTTTTTACTTGCTATATAGGTAATTTTTAATGAATCAAATTCAAAGGGAGAACTTTCCAAGATTTATAATGATGAAATGGAGTCACTGGCCACTAAAAATGTATTCGTATGAAGCATAAAAGTAAGAAGCGCGCGCCCCCTTCTGCGCTGTCCTTTCTACTTCTATGGTATGAGTATGAAGCCTTGTTATTAATGTCCTAAATTTTAAAAAAATCATATTGACAGCTACGATTCCCGCCTATAGCATAGTGTATTTTTTCGTTGCATAGTTTCATTATTTTTTACATTTATTATTTTGATTTTACTTTTAAATCACTCAAGAAAAACTCAGAAAAATGTTAATCGAGCACGTATAAGCAATATGAGTGTCGACCTAACAAAACAGATATATTGGCTCACGTACCGCTATATAGCGGTCCTGGCCAACTTGCAGACCTCTGAAATAACCGTGGACTTGATTTATATGCCACTTTTTCATCGATAATACCAAGTACATTTGCGCCCTTGTTGGTCGGAATGAGAAAATTGCAAGATGTATTAACTGAATATATTTTTTCGATTTCCTCATTCTTGAGTTATAGAATAAACGCATACAATAGAAATTAATAATCCTAACTAATATTATAAATGCGAAAGTGAGTTTGTTTGTTGGTTTGTTTGTTACCTCTTCACGCTTCATATACTGAACCAATCTTCCTAAAATTTTGCATACACATAGCTGGAAGTACGGAGAAGGACATAGGGTACCTTGCATCCCGAGAAAAAGCACAGTTCCCGTGGGAAATTTACGCGGGCGAAGCCGCGGGCGAAAGCTAGTATTTATGTAAAAACCTGAAAAAAGAGATTGCTTCTTGCCAAATTTCATGATTCTAGGTCAACTGGTTGCAAAATTCACGGTGTTATCATTGTATCGCATTAACCTAGGTATCGTTATAGGTAGGAGTCGTTATGTGTGTTTCATTCCATATAATGACCACGACCCTCAGTCATGAGGAAATACGACTAAAGAGAGAGAGAGAGTATAACTTTGATTATTTTACAGTTGAAAGAGACCGTAGACCCAAGTATTTTATATGAATTTTAATTTAATACCTTTAAGTGTTCCTGACAAAAATATTCCTGACAGATAGATGGCGGACTGACAGCCGGACAACCAAGTGAAGTGAATAAGGGTACCGTTTTCACCTTTTGAGCTACAGAACCTTTAAAACCTACTTAATTATAACTTGTAAACTAATTTACCATATAAAATTATACTTACGAAAAGAAAAACTAAGAAACTACGCTAAAGTTTCAGTAATCTTATACTTTAATCTATCGTAAATAAAGTAATAAAGCTAAGCATAGTTAAGACAGAACGACATGTGTCGGATCAGCTTAAGTCCTAAATAAGTACTGATGTCCCAAAAATCTCAAGAAACTATTTGAAATGCTACTACATATTAATTAACATATCAATTACCATTATTATGACTCAAAATGGTAAACTTCTCCACCAACAATTGTTCTTCAGTCTGATCTTTTATTTTAGAGAAGATAGCCTGAATATTTCCATCTGACAACGAAATTTTGCATGACCTATAAACTTTAATAACTCTGACTTTTAATTAGAACAGATCACATCCGTCAACGAACAGTCCGCTTTTTATTCCGCCTCGAATCGTTTTATTTCGTGCATATCAAGAGAGCAACTTTAAACATTGATAAACAGTTAAATAGACTTCACAAATGAAAAGTTGTATTTCTTTTGCTTTTGATGTAAAACATCGATTGGCGCGACTTGGCAATAAAACATTCAAATCTTGTCATGCCACCATGCTCGGATGTTTTACATCTGCTGGGCGTCACGTGACGGCCAAGTTTTTTTTTTATTAACCCGCATGACCTATGATTCCTTTTGGACCCCCTAAAATTGATACCCTAGTTTTTAAGTTAAATTTTTTACTATTTTTTAAACCTATTATCCCGTTCAGACCGATATAGGAAAATTACCAGAAAATAAGACGAGGATTCAAAAATAAAAATAATTAGGTAGCGGATCGGGTCGAGGATTAACTCTTATCGTAACTATTTATTATATTTTTATAGTTCGAATTTATCTTTCAATATTTTATTATAAACAATTTACATAAAACTTAAAAATAACTGCGAATACGATGTAAAATTTCTTAATTTTGCCTTATCTAGGATGGATATGAAAATTAGTAATGATTTCTCAAAAAAAATCAGCTGTTCTTTACTATTTTATTTACAATACTCACTTGCCCAAAATGTATGGAACAGCTGATTTTTATTTTATAAATATCAGAGTTGGTCCCAATACAAATTTCGGCAATTTTTTGAAAATTTAATAGACATTAAAAATGAGTGACTATTAGATTTCCGTGTTGTATAATATCTCCGAAAAGTTTAACGAATTTAATATTTTGTGCCTAAATTGTATCTATTCTATTGTTGGCCTATGCAACTTCAACAATCTTCTTTAAGTTTCCCATTCACGGTGCACACAAATTGAAATGGATGGAGTTCAGTCCATTCCAATTTATATTTTCCTTCTAATGTTGTCTCTTTATTCACTGTCACTTTGCCATTTGTTCTGAATGTTTAGAACAAAATGTTCTAAACATTCTTATTGTTTTATGAAATAAAATGTAATAAAATAATTGTTTTTTAATATGAAGTCAATCGCAAATACTGGAGAGAAATTCTGTGCCACTATTATAAATCTAAAAGTTTGGATGTGTGAGGATATTATATACAGAACGGATTTTGATAAAATTTGGTACTCAGGTAGCCTAGTCTGGAATAGCATAAATTAGTTTTTAAGCCGACATTTGCTGCTATATTTTCTTTATAAATGCTAATTCAAAAGAATCACCGATTTTATTATCATATCAGGACAACATATAATCTTCAATTTACTCTAATATCTCTATAAATAGTCACTCCATATTCCCAGCAGCATCCTATAAACAAGTTAAGTTTCTAATAAACAAATTTATATTTGAAAACACGAAAATTTCTGTGAATGAGTCTTCACATTAGAAATCGTACTTTACTGGCAAATAAACCAAGTCACTGCTTCATTTTGCGGGAAGGGCTGGAACGTAACATTTTCATTACTCGTAGAAATAAAGATGATATGTCTGATTACGCCCTTTGATGGTCGCTGGCGCATTTCCGTTATTTATTTAGAGACACTCACTTGGGGTTATATTCGTTTTGATTTTATGTTTCTGTTTGTAACTTATGTCATGTAATGCTGTAAACATTTTGTCATGTATAAATATGTTTTTAACGTTTATAAAAAGTAACACTGGCAATAATATAGGTTTTTGATATTACTGGTTGTAAGTTTCCCGCTAAATTTAATGTGGACGTCAGGTTTTTAATTGTACAGTATATAAAATAGGTAGTTTTAGAGATAAGGGGGAGGTTTTTGCCCAGTAGTGAGGCCTATTGGCTAAATAAAAATAAATAAAAAATATAAAACAGACTTCATTTATATTGGCTTCACTTGGCTAATAAATAAGACATATGACGAGACTGAAGACTTATTTGAAGTGCTAATTTGACATGAATGGTACACGCAAATTAATATAATAAATACTTACCTTTGCTGTTTTATTATTGTATTGTGCAGTACATTGATATAGTGTATTGGATTTCTCAATTTTTATTATAGGATTACTCATCTTACAAAGTGTAATTTCGGTATCAATTTTTTGTTTGAAGTATGAAACTTTTTGTAACCATCTATTGGTTAGAGCCTGACTCCCATGCCACAGGGAAACCTTTAATGGGTGTCAGCGCAACAAAATATTGTTAACACATACCTTCAGAATAAACGATTTTCGATTTTGATTTTTTGATTTTTTTTTATTGAAAATTTAAAAAATCCCTGTTGAAACAAGAAGCGTAGTGTGTCTGTTTTTTAAGTCCTTCCCAACTAAAAATTAGTGTATCATTGTATTATTTTCTATAAAGTTTTATTTTTGTACCCTTTCAGGTCGAAGGTTAAGAACAAAGCGAAAGATAGACCGGGAAAGGTTATCTTGGCATTTAGAAAGTCCGCTTGTGTAAACTTAGCTAAAGTTTGATGGACTAATATTGTTGTTATTGTCACTAAGTTTATGCTGTCATAAACTTAGTGACAATAACAACAATATTAGTAGTTAGTTAGTTAGTTTGTGTTGTATTCAAATAGCTGTCTATTGGAGTAAACATTTATTATTATTGGTGGTTCAAAATTCATTATTTAGGTCATACTAATATAATGAAAATGTTTATTAACATGTTTAATTTCCAAAAAAAAATTTTTAGCACAAGCCGTTAACGTCATCTGATGGATTGAAAAAAAATATCATGACAGCAGTTAACTTTTCAGGAGTTTCCTTATTGGTAGCAAATCCTTTATTGTCAGTTCATACTTATTTTAATAATCTATCGACATCGCAACAGAAGTCATGACAAAATTTTAACTCTTTAAGATATTAGGAAATACTTCTAATTTAACAAGTAAAAAATTGTAACTATTTTTTTTTTAATAAAAGCAAAATATACTGAAAAACATTTTACAGAGAAACATAAATTGTTTATCATTTCGTATCTGTAGACGGAAAATCAATAGACGAAACTGGAATAAGATTTTGACGTAATATTTTCTACCTACAGAAATCTTGATATGATAGTAAAAATATTTTCCTCTCGATATTACCTACTCTATTTTACTCTATCTGAACCCAAAATACAGTCAAACAATAAAGAAACAACAACAAACAACATAAATAATTATCTCACTTATTGTTATGTTCTTCGCAACTCTCATGCTTGAGGGATCCGATGCTAAAAGGAATATTTCAAACGGCTTTTCAAAACATTTAACTCCTATTTCAGTGGACTGTAAAAAGTAATGACTTTTTTGCCCGCCCATTTTACGGTCAGCATAAAAATCGTACCGTTAACAGCTAGCATTAAGCCATCTCAGTTCCGTCTCAAAATAATGAAGGCGCACTAGACAACCGTTTTCTTATAAATACGGCCAGATATTGTTATGAAAGAATTACTTTTTCTTCCGTTCTCATCTAGATTCATTCTAAGGCTCTTACAAGAGTTTCCATTCCGAGTTGTTATTTTAGTGTTTTCCTTTCATACTGCCAAGAAATGTACGCCGTGTTACACCTGAGTACGCTCGAATATATTCGAAGTGCTTTCACAGGAAAAAATATCTAAATCACGCCGGATCATTCCGGCTGCGTAACTTCAAAATATATTCAAGATTTGATCACGGAATCCTTTCACCATGAAATAATACGAGTATTATACTCTATACGTGAACACAAAAGTTCGATCAATAGCTTTTACTCTAGACCAGCATAACTTGATATTTGAACTGGTATGTGAGAAGTAAGGATTGGTATGATTACTAGGGGTCAAAGAGGTTTGGTTTCAGCGAAGTGAGATTTTCTTTTTCAAGGGGGCAGTAGATTGGGTACGAAATGTCCGGAACCAGATTTGACACTCTGCCGATATCGTCACATTACAGCCCTCTATCGGCTTTAAACCATACTAGTATGGAGTGGGACTTGTCATGGTTTATTTTTAGTGAGTGGAGGAACTGTTATCATTATAATAGCTTCTCTACATAATATGTAGAGAAATTATTATAGTTTTTACTGACTTAATTTTTGAATAATTGAACGTAAAGATTTACTTCTAAAGTAAGGCCAATTTAATAGGCCATATTTGACAATATGGTAATCTCTTTTTCACTTTCTTAATCAGAAAGAGACGTAAGCCATCAGATAGCTGATCTCTCTTTCTAAATCAGAAAGTGAAAAAGAGATAGCATATAATGTCAAATGTGACCTATTATAATGGCCCCACTTCTAATAGGCGATGGGCCTTGAGCACTTTTTTCAACCATCTTTATATGTAGGTATTTGTTTTTTTTTATGGAATTCATAAAAATATGTATTTGTTTTGAACATTATTACACTAGCAAATAAAATATTTCATTTCATTGAGATTGAAACTTACTTATACAATGACCTGGTGACTAACATTGAAATATCTAGCATATCAACAAATTGAAAAAAAATAGATATTTTTTATTTAAATTAATTTTATCAGCCATGATTGTCAAACTCAACGGTTTATAAGGATTGTTTCTTTATTTTGTTTATATTCCTTTGTTCCAAATCAAAGTCACCACTTCGGCCAGAATAATTTTCTTTCCATACTTACCATCCCCGGACGGGCCTCGTTGAAAAATCGACAGGTGCATGTGATAGCATCCGGCTTCGCCCGCTTTATTTATTGGGACCTTCGTCGCGGAAAGACGGCCGACACCCCGGCCCAATTATCTTTTTATACACGGATTTCGGTGTCACTTTCGGGTTTAGACTAAAAAGGCTGAAAAATTGGATTAGGATAAGACGGCGAAAAAATGCGTATCCACAATTTGACGACAAATCCTGTTTTGTTAGGACTCTTTCGGTGGAATCGGAATGCTGTTTCTACACGATCTTAAATTGTCTATTTTTATGCGAATTCGGGGAGAGATTTGTGTAAAAAGGAATGAAAATGAGTTTGAGGTGAAGAAAAATTCAGACAAGTGTGATGCTATTTTGGACTGGCGTGGAATAGGATTCCGTAGTTAGGTAACTATGTAACTATTACTTATGGAACTCTATTACTGTTTGATTACAAAGTTAAGTTTGCAGCTGCGATCGCTTACGATTTCTACGAAGCTTGGCTTTGACAATTTTGCTAACACTTAACGAGTTAAGTTCTCTCACTCAGTTATAGTTTCACTATTAACTTTGTCATAAATGTAAGTAAGTACTACTACTATTTTTTTTTCCTGGTTTTACTCACATAGCTCTATCACTAGACAAAAAAAGTAATAGCTATTTAAAACTATTATTCCGAAAACAATTTTTTAAATTATTCTGATAGAACATGAATAAAGATTTTTTGTTTAATCTCTTTAGTCGTATTTTCTCATGACTGAAGGTCGTGGTTATTATATGGAATGAAACACACACAACGACTCTCATGGCAGTTTTAATGGAGTGGTTTGCCATTGCCTTCTCCATTTCACACACTAGCTGCAGACAGTGTGTGAGTGCAGGTTTCCTCACGATGTTTTCCTTCACCGGAAGCAAGTGGTGGTCGAAGAAAACTAACATGAGCCAGATTGGTATACAAACTCATGTAGCTCGGGCAGGATTCAAACCTGGGATTTTGTATCCACAAGCGGGCGCCCTACCACTCGGCCACCAAAGCTTCGTTTTGTTTATTACAGTACCCTAAAAGGATATTTATATTTCCTATGAAAAGACTTTTTTAGTGTAGATGTGGCTTTTCAAAGAAAACTATTTATAAATTGGAAAAATCATAGTTCGTTGATATTTTCATAGCAGAATTTATACGTTTGTGGATTAGTATAAAAGAATTTCGTCGAGGTAAAAAATACGATGCGATTTATTCATCCAAAAAATACTGAATGCATTTCGGTATTTTTTACACTGTTATTTTTTGTTCTTTTCAATAAATCTTAATTCTAATAAAAACTTGAAATTAATTTAATTTTCGTTTCTTATACCGCATAATATAATACAAACTCGAAGATATATAAATCTGCGGAATGGATTTAAACTGAAATTTGGTACACAGGTAGAATATAACCTGCATTAACATATAGTGTATTTTTTATTTCGAAAATATAGATTATTGTAGTCTAAAAAAATTACAAAAGCAGTCTCAGATATAAATAGAATAAGGACTTTACTCAGTTTTTGCTGTAAAAAAGGTCAAACAAAGAAGATTTCGTAAAATTATAAGAAACGCAAACTCTGAACGTCTTAAAACTCGATTAAACATCGTATCGACTTAATAAAATATTCATTGGCCAGAAATTCGTCTGTATTGGGGATAAATCTCCATTAAATTACGCTTACCTATTACACTGATAGATTGGACACCCTACAGGACTCGTAAATCTTAATACAATTCCTGAAAAAGATAATTCTTTATTGCAGGAATATTGTTATTTTCCTTAATTTTTTTGAAAAATAAAAATAAATATTTTCTTCTCAATACTTTCTATAACTATCCTCAGCCTAAATAGCGTAAAGAAGAATCTCTATCTCTCTCTCTCAGCCAAAAGACGTCCACTGCTGGACTAAGGCCTCCCCAAGGATTTCTACAACGACCGGTCCTGCGCTGCCCGCATCCATGCGCAACCCGCGACCTTCACCAGGTCGTCGGTCCACCAAGTGGGAGGCCTGCCAACACTACGTTTTCCGGTTCGTGGTCGCCACTCGAGAACTTTTCTGCCCCAACGGCTATCTGTTCTACGAGCTATGTGCCCGAAGAAGAATAAAATTTAAAAAGCTCTAATATTTTATTAGTTATTTTGATTACGGTTATTCCAAAACGCTATTCTATCGTATTCGTAGCAGTCAGCGTAGTCTGCTACGAAGATTGCTACGATCTACGAACAATGCTACGAAGTTATGTTGCTACGAAACAATCCTCATTTATTTTACGGTTATTAAATTATTCCGAAAGGCTATTCTATCGTATTCGTAGCAGTCAGCGTTGTCTGCTACAAAGATTGCTTCGATGCTACGAACAATGCTACGAAGTTACACTGCTACGAAACAATCCTCATTTATTTTACGGTTATTGAATTATTCCGAAAGGCTATTCTATCGTATTCGTAGCAGTCAGCGTAGTCTGCTACGAAGATTGCTACGACGACGCTACGAACAATGCTACGAAGTTATACTGCTACGAAACAATCATCATTTTATTTTACGGTTATTAAATTATTCCGAAAGGCTATTCTATCGTATTCGTAGCAGTCAGCGTAGTCTGCTACAAATATTGCTTAGATACTACGAACAATGCTACGAAGCTACACTGCTTCGAAATAATCCTCATTTTTACGGTTTTTAAATTATTCCGAAAGGCTGTTCTATCGTATTCGTAGCAGTCAGCGTAGTCTGCTACAAATATTATTACGACGCTACAATCAATGCTACGCAGGTACACTGCCACGAAACAACTAGATGGTAGTTCTGTGAATTATTTTATTTCCGACGATAATTCTGGATTTTTTTTATATTTATATTTATTTATTAATTCATTTACCCTACCATTACAGTTTTACCCAATTCGATAGAGTAGGTAGTTGATTACAATTAACATTCACCATTTGTGATTCTTGTAATGTAGGTCATGCCGTAATTACTTCTGTTCCCGTTTTTATGAAACCAACATGAGAGCTCAACCTCATAGATAAGTTAGTTATAGTCATTCGGCTTAAAAAAATCAACAAACTTTTTTTTTTATTTTTACATTTTTTTAAATATACACACAATATCATTTTCGTTGCTTTTTAGTTAGTTACAATGTAATTCTTGACGTGGATTAAAAACAAAATCCTCTTCTTTTCAAAATTTCACTTATCAAATTGCATACGTAAAATCAAATCTGTTTTTTTTTCTAATATAATTGATTGCAAGTGAAAGCCTGAAAATGCGTATATTCATTTAACCACACGTATTTCGGTATTCAGAGCGGCTGTGCCCTTGGCCCTGGCATGATTAACAGCAGTTTCGATGCTCACTGCTAACCGTAACTTTCTCGAATATGTTTGGAGCCACACGTTTATGGGTTCTACCATTCGTTCCAGTGTTTATGAGTCATTATAACGTATTTACGAATCTTAGTGAAATGCCTGACATATTTTCACATTAATTTCTTGGTAAGGTTTTTTTGTTACGAAAGTATTACTTTTTATTTTGTTTTTTTTTATTTATATGATTGCTCAAAAAGAATCTTCCATTCTGGTCTGGGAGAGAAGAAAAAACATAGAATATGCCAGCTGCTTCTCTTCCCGCGCAGATTGTAAAAGTCAATCGAAGGAAAGGGTTTTAAACTGATTCATCCACTCATGGGCGATGAGCTAGCAATCTCACTATATCTGAATCGCCTTTCCACCAATGAGCTCAATATACAGCTAAGCGTGGTCTTAGAGCCTCACGGCTCTTGGCTATGTCTATCCCGTCAGAGATGACGACGTGATTATGTATATGTTTAAACAAAAATAGTTTGATGTTTTCAGGGTTAAAGTGTTCTACTGTGCAAAAGTTTAGAAGTGTGAGAGGATGTATGGATGTTTATTACTCAATTATGCAAAATCTACCAAACGTATTTCGATGAAATTTGATACACGTATAGCATATAACCTGGAAAATACATAGGGTACTTTTTATACCAAAGCGTAGGTAGCTATAGCTAGTAAGTGAATACGTTTTTTTTTTAGCCTGTAGATGTTGTGTTCCACGCTAGGCAAAGTCCTCCCTCTGGGATAAATGTTAGGCCATTACAATTATTCTTAGTAAATTCACGAAGTCAGATTCAAACGTGGATTCTTAGAACTATTTAGACAACTAACTGCTATAAATTTAACCGAAAATCACCTATAATTGAGCTTTCATGCTAAATAAAAAGTGTAGTTACCTCCGGGACCTAGAATTACTATTCCCCAAGCGTTTCCGAGTAATCAGAGACTGGTTATCTAAAAACTGGATTCTAGGTTTTGCTATTCAAATCCGTAAAGCTAACAAAGGGTTATTCGCTAACTGGAACAGAGAGCTGGGCATGGGCGTGTCCAGTTGGTTATATACGAATAATAATTTTGTTACATCAACTGGACATGCCAAATATAATTTTAACACTTATCCTCATGGTAAAACGTGAAATTATTTTTGCCCAGTGGTGAACCACTGGGCAAAAATAATTTCCCGTTTTGCTTGGAACGCCACATTTGTTTTGTTGTCATTAACTAGACAAGAGTAACTGACATTAAGACCAGCATTTGTAGGCGTTAAGTCCACCACCTGCACATAGTATTTGTAATTTTGTGCAATAATTGTATATGTCCTAAAAAATATTTGTTACAAAACACACATTTTCTTCTAAAATTACATAAGTGTCCATCGTATCCAGCTGCGGTAAGAATAATTAGATATATATATATGTATTTTTTTTAACCATCTGGACAGGACACTCGTAATAATATTATTGCGTCCAGTTGATAAAACAAAAATAATAAATATTACAACTTTAACCAACTGGACACACTCATGCCCAAATCCCTGTGGACACGGGTATTAGTGGATAACCTCTAACAATGACTCCGACATGCTAAGAGTTTTTGAACGAAAGAAACGCGTTTAAAATAAGTATATGATTTTCAAGTTCATATCCTACTATTATTATAAATGCTAAAGTTTGAATGTGAGTTGGTGAGGATGTTTGTTACTCTCTCTCTCAGCCGAAAGACGTCCACTGCTGGACAAAGGCCTCCCCCAAGGATTTCCACAACGACCGGTCCTGCGCTGCCCGCATCCATGCGCAACCCGCGACCTTCACCAGGTCGTCGGTCCACCTAGTGGGAGGCCTGCCAACACTACGTTTTCCGGTTCGTGGTCGCCACTCGAGAACTTTTCTGCCCCAACGGCTATCTGTTCTGCGAGCTATGTGCCCCGCCCACTGCCACTTAAGTTTGGCAATTCTACGGGCTATGTCGGTTACTTTAGTTCTCCTACGGATCTCATTTCTGATTCGATCACGCAGGGAAACTCCGAGCATAGCGCGCTCCATCGCCCTTTGGGTGACCTTGAGCCTTCTTATGAGGCCCATAGTAAGCGACCACGTCTCTGTTCCGTATGTCATTACTGGCAACACACACTGGTCAAAGACCTTAGTCTTGAGACACTGCGGACTGAGGACTTGAGACTGTCTTGTTACTCAATCACGCAAAATCTGGTGGACGGAAAGGTATATAGGTAGAAAAATACCGAGAATAGGTGTTATGTCCCACTCCTGGGCAAGCCATGTAATAAGTGTTGCTCGTACTCTCTTTAGTCGTATTTCCTCATGACTGAGGGACGTGGTCATTATATGGAATGAAACACACACAACGACTCTCTTGGCAATTTTAATGGAGTGGTTTGCCATTGCCTTCTCCATTTCACACACTAGCTGATAATCATCAACCCGAGTGCAGGTTTCTTCACGATGTTTTCCTTCACCGGAAGCAAGTGGTGGTCGATGAAAACTAACATGAGTCAGATTGGTATACAAACTCATGTAGCCCGGCCAGGATTCGAACCTGGGATTTTGCATCCACAGGCGGGCGCCCTACCTCTGCCACCAATACATAACTTTACATGTTATTTTTGTTGCATCGAAGTCTCCTTTATTCTTCGTATCATATCATAATCATTTATTCGCAACTAGCTTTTGCCCGCGGCTTCGCCCGCGTGAATTTCCCACGGGAACAGTGCTTTTTCCCGGAATAAAAAGTAGCCTATGTGCTATTCCAGGTCATTATCTACCTCTGTACCAAATTTCATCAAAATCCGTCCAGTAGATTTTGCGTGATTGAGTAACAAACATCCTCACAAACTCACATCCAAACATTCGCATTTATAATATTAGTATGGATAAATAGGGTTTGCAATGATGGTACAAAATTATAATATGTCCTTATACTTACTTAGCTAATTATATTAGCATGCAAAATGTAAATATTATAACTTTATATAATAATGTCAAAATGTCTCAAAATGTATAATACTGCATTCATATATTCGTAGTCATTATTAATTTATATTCATACTCGTATATTCGTAGTCATTTATAATTTATATTCTACTTCCCCTAATTTCTGATCCTGTTACTTCTTCCTCGAGTGCATCATTTCTATATAGTACTTCCTACTCCCTCTTCGTCTGTAGTCATAATATCCTCATGAACATTTTTTTTTTAATTAGGAGATTACCGCGTTTAAACAGAAAGCTCCTAACTTTTTCATTATGTTAGTATTATAAATAATAAACACACATAAACTATTTTGTTTACATAATATAACGGAAGATGAAAGCATACACTCTCCCTACACTTTCAATCGATCAAAATGATAGTAATATTTTTTCTAGCCAATATCCGTGAAATATCGCCTTTTCGAATAAAAACATGAGACAATTCGGTTTCTATGTACATGAGCCAATTTGACTGATGTTCATAATAGGCATACATTTTTTTTTCAAAGAATGTTTCCATGTTTTTAATGTACTTATGAAAAAAGTTATGAGATCAAACTTGGCACCTTTTACTACGGAATTATTATTTTAGCCACACACATTTAAACTTTTAAATCAAACAGAAATGAGAAAGTCTAAAGTTCATCAATAACTGGTAATGTAAATAAAATAGAAACTTAACACGTGCCCAGAAGGCCAGCAGCATTGCCAATTAAAGTTACAGAAATGGCTGTAAAGCCTAATATGCAAATCTTCCAGAACGAACGGGTCAGAATTGACGAGACATGAATTTACGTTCTAAGGGGTTAAAACGGTCACTTTGATGAATATGATCAATTTATCATTTCTAAAACATTTAAAAATGAACCTTATTTTACCAATTATAACATTCATTTTTAAATATTTAGGAAAAGAGAAATGGACCGTATTACCATTCCTCAAAGTAGCCGTTTTATCCCCCTGCACTGCTGTGACGTGTCGGGTCAATTATGGTTTGAATGGTGCACTTCGGTTACTGGTCATTTGGATTTATCTTTGGGCTCAGAATGGGTTAATATTTCACACTAGCTTTTACCCGCGACTTCGTCCGCGCGTAATTTATTTTTCTAACTAATATTATAAATGCGAATGTGAGTTTGTTAATTTTCCAGCCAATCTTCCTGAAATTTCGCATGAGTATGCGAAATTTCAGATAATGAATTTCAGATGCGCTAGTTAGAAGTACTGAGAAGGACATAGGGTACCTTTCATCTCGGTAAAAAGCACTGTTCCCGTGGGAAATTCTCGCGGGCGAAGCCGCGGGCAAAAGCTAGTGTTAATCTCGGGTTTTAAGCAGCAACCAAGATGAAACCTACGCCAGATTTTAAATTTCACCTACAACTGTTTGCCGCCCTATGTTATATAAAAAAAAACTGAAAACCGCATCATATTTTATTCGGTAGAGTTTTCGCGTACAAACAGACAAAAATAATTTTGGCTTCTAATTGCACTAAAAAGACCCCTCATTTTGGCTCCGCTACTGAATGTCTAAGTATGAAATGCCGATGTACATACATACATAGAATCACGTCTTAATCCCTTACGGGGTAGACAGAGCCAAAAGTCGTGAGACTCGAAGGTCACGCTTAGCTGAATAGTGAATTACCCGATATACGTTAGTTTTAAAGTATCCAATGTCGATATACTTATACTGCTTGATAATGACTCTATTTAAATGATACCTACTAAATTATTCATCACTGTGAATCAGAGGTACAGTTAGGGTTGCCAGGCGTCCGGATATACCAGGCGTCCGGACATAGGTAGGCTTTTTGATTGCGTGTTCGAGAATTTTTGCGTCACAATTTATATAGCAAAATGTAGTAAGTACATACTATCAAATATAATAGAAAAATAAAATAAAATACGAGAACTTAATGCTCACTCACCTCAGACGAAGGAAAAAGAATAGACATGCTTGACATACCTACAAAAATCGTGCATATCTAAAGCCGGCGCCAACAAAGGATTTGGCACAAAGATGGCCGCTTGCGCGTACTAATAATAGTGACAAAACATGGCGATCGACCGCATAACTACTGTTTGTATACAGATTGTTACATCATATGTTGTGTTACTGTTGATTGTTGTTGTTGGTCTATTCTTTTTACACGACTGACCAAAAAAGGAGTTTTATGTTTTCAGGGTTCATGTATAGTTGCCGTCACGTAAAAAGAACGCTGGCGATTAAGCTGCGCAGTAGGCGATATATAGGTCTATGCGGTGAGCGGGGGTCGGGCGGGTCTCATCCGGCGCGCGCGATTGGTTCGTCAGTCGTACCCATGCGCAAGTTTCACCCCCACCTCACCCTACCAGCGGCCTTTTCACGTGATGGGAAGTATATGTAAGTATGTCACTGACCTTTCTTTGATGAACCACAAGTATATGTACTACTTTCCACTTTCTTTAGGCGAGAGCGCCGCCGCGCGGCTATACAAAGAAAGAAACTAGCAGTGCTGCCATCTAGTTTTCAGTGTAGTACTAGCATCGTAATTATAAAATCTATTTCGATTTGTTAAAATAAAAATGTAAGTACATAAGAATAATGTTCTTAGTGTCAAATAATA